>JANFOE010000109.1:7795000-8095759 GCA_025667525.1 Glebionis coronaria | reverse complement strand
TATATATATATATATATATATATATATATATATATATATATATATATATATATATATATATATATATATATATATATATATATATATATATATATATATATATATATATATAAGGGTTAACGTAAGAATTTTATTAAAATTATTAAAGTAAGAGATAATCTAAACCGTTAGATCTTCTGATTAGTGTTAGGATTAAATTAGCTTTAAATGAGTGACATTAATATGGCTTTAAGGGTATTTTAGAGAGTTGAAATTACATTTTTGAATTAAATCTTGATACATTTTATTACACCCGTCGTATTTTTGTAAATCACAAAAAATAAATAAATAAACTAATACATTAATATATTTAATAACACAAAATGTAAACTTGTACAACAACTTTTATACTAAACATATTCGGTAATAAACACATAAACAAATCTATACATCAAAATCCTAACCCAAACAACAAAATATTCCGGTAAACCAGAATCCATGCATCACACATATCGTTACATTCGATGTATCGACGTGTATCACGATGTATCCAGTGTACCACGGTGTATCCGATGTACCGACATGTATCCGAAGTACCTGCATGAATCGGGTGTACCGGTGTGTACCGATATACCGACGTGACCCAGTGCATCTAGTGTACCGGCTTGAATCCGGTGCACCGGCGTGTGTACCGATGTATCGACGTGACCCAGTGCATATGGTTGTACCAGCGTATACTCGGTCTACCGACGTGTATCCGGGTGTACCGACGATATTATGTGACATATTGTAGCGAACAAAAGGATAGAACAGTTTGAAATGAAAAAAATGGATGAATCAGTTTGAGAGACATAAGGATTGATTGATTTGGTAAGGTTTAAAAATAAGGATCGATTGTTTTGTTTTCATTTATGATGATGAAGATGTAAATAAGTTAGGGATTTAAAAGATAAAGGATGATTATAATAGATTAAATAATATTTGAGTGGAAATGAAAGATGTGATAGTACGTTTGTTGGAGAAGAATCAGATTTGAACTAAAAATGAAAAAAAAAGATGAGCATGACTATATGGCTCGAATGATGTAATAAATTTGGGTATGAAAGAAGTAAATGGAAAAGTAAAATACCAACTATGCCCTTTTTAATTTTTATTTATTATATTTTAACTCAAAGGCTTAAAATCTATGTGTCATATTTTTATTGGGTTCTCATTTTTATGACTTTAAAAAGTTCTCATATGATCCCAAATATATATATATATATATATATATATATATATATATATATATATATATATATATATATATATATATATATATATATATATATATATATATATATATTAGTTGGGTTATTGTAGTGTAGTACCTTAAAGTTGTTAAAATAAAAAGTCATCATAACCATTGATTTTTTTCAATTAACATGTGATTTATTTAAGATTAGACACAAAATAATAAATATTATACATAAAAATTTGATATAAAACCACTAAAATTTTTATACGTTAAAATTTACAACAGATACATGTGATACATAGTTTTGCTTCACAAAATATTATTAACATAAATAATCATTTTATTCGAAATTTAAGTGATACATTATCATAAATTACAATGGAATTGACAATAAATTGTTAAACTATGAGACACAACTGACACACGAGAAGCTAGTAATATTAAAAATGGTGAATCGACTACTCGTACACGAATTAAAAGTTCTAAGAATACTCGTACACGAACCAGAACTCATAAACGAACCAAAACTAATCAATAATGTGACATTTAGCCATTTTTATTGCTTCTTAGTTTAACAACTTTAAACACCTACACCATTTTATCTAAATTCTATATATATATATATATATATATATATATATATATATATATATATATATATATATATATATATATATATATATATATATATATATATAATATATATATATATATATATATATATATATATATATATATATATATATATATATATATATATATATATATATATATATATATATATATATAAACTAGACGTGTACTCGCGCGTAGCGGCGGATAGTCTACGATATCCTAATTGTGGTCGAACCGATAACTTGGTGACTCGCTCGTATTGACCCGGGTAGTCGAACTCGTAACCCGGTGGCTCGATCGGCTTGACCCGGTAATCGAACCCGTAAATTGGTGACTCGATCGGATTGACCCGATGGTCTAACCCGTAACACTATGACTCGCTCGGGTTGACACGGTGGTCAAAGCCGTCACCTGATGGTCGGACCCATGATGTAGTGGCTAATACACTTGTTTCCTATTTAAGCATTATGTTTATATATGAAAATGTTGAATTTTCAACTTTTTTTAACTTTCAACATGAGTTTTTTATATATTACTAGCCGAATACCCGCGCACAGCGGCAGAATTGCCTGGCGGAATATAACTAACGATATTTTATGCCATGGTAAGTTCAAATGGTAAAAAATGTTGTAACATACGATAACTCAAAGTTAAATTAATTATGAGATGAAAAGATAAATTACATCAAGTATGAGATAAAATAAAACAACGAATGATAGCCGTCCCGTAAAATTTCTTGGTAAACGATATTTGAGGTGTATTTCGCCAAACTCTTTTACTGGTTTCACTAAGACCTTTGTAGTTGAACGGCATATCTCTCTAGATAACGCAACATAAATCTGCAGAGTCAGGCAAATAGACACCGATACGACATTTGGAATTGTTTGCCGTGGACATGAAATTATGTTTTATTTAGCTTGAAAGGGAACATCTCTTCATCGGATAGAGCAAGAGGAATTCTTGGTAAAAGCTCTCTAACACCAGCATGTTGACCGAAAACAATTTCAGCATCGATGACATTAAGATCAAATCGAGGTTCTCATAAGAATAATCGGACAATCAATTTTCAAGCGCAAGTAATGTGGTGGTTGAAGATATTATGATGTAAGACATTTTATATATTCTAGTGACTTGTTCTCTTGTGTTAAACCTTCTCTCAAGCTTTAGTAACCTCCAAACTTAAAGTTCTTCCTAATTTAACAATTTCATGCAAAAAAAACATAGATTAGTCGTAAGGCTCAATTCGATACATATAAAAAAAATTGAAAGGAAGGTAAAGCATAATCATTATTGAATGGCATGAGCTCTATCGTGAGTGAACTTTTTTCCTTTATTTTAGATAATTTTATTATAACCTCTGTTGTCTTCCTGCTGCCCTCATCAATGTTAGCATCAACAACACATACATGAAGTTATGAGCAAGCAAATATATTACTATGTTTCTAAAAAAAATCAATTGGAACCATAACTTTGTAGTATGATGTAGGAGGTTAATGCAACATATATACCCTTTTTGAGACATTCGGCCCATTTGACGTGTTCCTTGTTAGAGATGAATGACCGTAATCAACGCATTAGGATTCCAAGATCATCGGTAAAGAATTATAAATTAAGAAAAAGGTTGGAGAAATCTTAATATAAATTATATTATGGCAGATGACCGAGCACCCTTAAGCCTTAATAGGGGTGTAGTCGACTTACAGTTTATGTTTAAACTCTAAAGCAGCCTTAATCATCAACAAAGTTTACTTCAGATTATTAATATATCGAAATCATAAAGACCTAAGAAAAAAAAGTATATAATTATTGTAGTAATATTATAAAATATACAGTAAAATATAATACATTAATGATGCCAACCACACAAATTTTGACCCATTCCACTTGTTTGACCCAGACTTTATATAGGCTAACTTCAATTTTGCTTTTGCCTTTGTAGTGAGTCTCGGTTTTTCTTTAAGACGATGCATTTTGACCCAAAATAATCCTCGCGACAATAACAAATTACTTATTCGATGACAATAACAGCCTCAAGATACTAAACAAACCAAATTATGCAACATGCTACTTCCATTATTATTTGAGGTAATGCAACTACTGTTGTGTCCTGCAAAATAGAACCCGCACAACAACATAAATATACCATTTTAGTAAACCTACATATTAAACATTCATCAAAATTATTTAAACTAATTTAGAGCCAAAAATTGTTTTCCTATTTAATGATTTTAGTGTTTAATTCTTGTTACAGCAAGGGTTGTTTGGTATTGAGTTAAGCGATGCACTAAGGGCTGTTTGGCATTGAGTTTACTGTTGCAACAAGTTTGTTTGGTATTGAGTTTAATGATGCGGCATTTGTGTATGGTACATATGTATGACAACAAAGACCATATATAAGATAAATGTAAAAAATTTAATGATTGTGGTAGTTTGTTAGGAGAAGATGAGCATACTACCAAACAGGAACAACCTTCCTGATAGAGATCTTCTTATATCAAAGCCCATGTATAATAACGAACTTGGTTGCCAAGAAAGTGATGCCATGCTCTTTGGCAGCCTCTACGAAATCATAGAGAAATTGAAAATGATAAGGTGAGAGACTCGAATGTAATATTAAATGAGCAAATTAAAAACTGTAATACCCGGAAACATAAAGTCATTACTTAATTCTATCTTTCAAGTATTTTTGAAATATTTAATGGCGTTAAATACCATTATGTTTAACGGTTTAAATTGAAACTGATATTTAATATTTTCTTTTTATGTTTTGACGAGTAACTAGGACTATTAGTGATCGCGATACCGACAGATGCCCAAAATTTTACATTTTATTATTAATAGTTTCGATATTTAATATTTTCTATTGTTGTCGATAATTTTTATTTTATTTAATTTTAAATGTATTTTTCGTAATTTACGTCAAAACTTTATGTGTCATTTGTTCATTCGACGCATTAACTATTTTAAGTCATTTAATTATCAAAATATAAATTTCTTCCGAATGTCGATGTTTTTATTTTATATTGAGTGTTTATTTTTCGTGGTTTACGTGTAACTTTAAAATCGCATAACTTTTAAAATATCGGGTTTCAGTAATACCCGCGTTTTCATATATTAGGACAAATATTATATAAACTTGTCCCATTAGCACAAATACCATGCCACCATCTAACATTCAACTTATTTCTTTTATTAACAATTCGTAGCTTAAAGTATGTATTTTTTATATACATAGTTTAACATTGATCAAAATATGATAAATATAATGAAGATATGTGCTCCAGTTTAAAGTAAAACCGAAGACACGTATCATGCGTATGTGTTTTGTTGGAAGACACGTATTTTTGAGTATAAGAAATGTGAATGTTCCAGTTTATGGATAAAACATACTTTTTGTATGTAGAGAAAGAAGTAAATTTCTTAAAGAAATCTCATTCAATCACTTTAGTCCATTTCTTTTGCCGAGACCTATTTTGAAATCATCACATTAACTTAAACTTCATTAATTCTTACATAATAAAATAATGGACCAAGGTAAACTTCTTAATTCTTGAGTTAACATCACCATCGGCGTAGAAACTTGGGATAGTTTTGGGATGCGATTTTGATGTATGAGAGGTTTATACAAGGAGTTATTTGGTTGATATCGTTATTGGATTGGGGATCAAAGTCTTGATCATTGCCTTTGTTTTTCACCGTTCTTGTCAAGTTTAAACGATTTTGGTCGGTCTTTTGATGTTTCCTTCCTTTCGTTCACGCTTAATGGAATCAGGTGAGTCTATAACCTCGTTTGATCAATTTTAAATATTTTAAACCCCGCGAGGGGAATACATGTTTTTTAATCTTAGAACAAAAGTTGTTTTGGTATGTGTTGGGTCAAAAAGTTGATGTGGCAGAAACTCAAAAACGAAGAAAACATGAAGATGTTCAGGCGTTGACAAGAGCAAATCAGGCGTTGTCAAGAGCAAATCAAGCGTTGACAGAAGTCAACATTGACAAGCATTGTCAAGTGCAATCCAAGCATTGTCACATGCAATCCAAGCATCGACAGAAACGTAGACAAAGTGTTGTTGGAAGCTTCTATTTAGATAAGTATGCAGAATATATTTTGTATATGTTTATTTGAATAGAAGATTTACATGTTTATTTGATATTATCTCTTGTAAACCCTATTCCTTACAACTATAAAAGGAACCAAGGGTATTAGGTTTATTCATAACTTTCAATCACAATGTAAACCTAAAGCGTGTGTCGACTAGGTGTGGGATTCAACGTACACACACCTAGTGATTGTTTGTTATTAATATAATGAACAATCCTTTTGTTTTAATTCATGTTCTTTGTGCCTAAACACCTTGTTAATGTGTCGTGTTCTAATTCCGCTTTGATTATTTAATCATATGAGCATGATGCATTCCTAGTAGCTAAAAGATCGAGGAAACCAAGGTTTCCACAGTTGGTATCAGAGCCTCGTGGCTCGTGATGCTAGGGACCAACAAGGTGTTCGTGTATGGTGAAAATAAGAAAAATCCGTCTAGGGTTTTTCTGGACGTTTTTGTGCACGCAGCAGTATTCAAGGAGGCATAACTTTTTATTGGACCGTTGGATCGTCACGAAATTTATTGTGTGTATTATATACACATACATCTAGACATCCACCGGAGGGATTGTCATGTTTTATCTCCAATAAAAAGTTATTAAGCGTCAAAGTCAGCAGCAGGGTGTATGCAGTTTTTTGTGGACAGCCATGTTCAAAACACGATTTCTCCTTCGTAACCGTTGGGTCATCATGATTTTCGAACTGTATATTCTTGGCACTTGTGTCTAGGATCTCACCGAAGGGATCTTCGGTCTGAGCTCTAATAATAAAGTTATTCAACGTCGAAGTTCGCTGATTATGGTATAAACGTTTTTGCTTTTCACATAAAATCACGAATTAGGGTTTTCTCCAAACCCTAGCTCGACTCTAAAGCAGAAACCTATTCCAGAAGTGTTGTTTATGATCATATTTTACTAGTCTTGGTGAGTGGATTCATCAATTCATGATGAACCCTAGTAAAATTCAAGATGCTTGGTGTATGTGATAAAGCTGTTGTGATGTTCTTCCCAAAGATCTTCGTTTTAGGGTTTTGTAAACCCTAGATCTATTTGTATTATAATGCAACAACAGGGTATGGAATTAGATGCAGAGTGTTATAGAAGCTTCAAAGATAGATGATGATATTGCTGTTCAAATCATTGATGTCAGGACGATTTGGTGCTGCATAAAATTAAAAAAAAAATTCCGAATTTTTGGAGATTATTTTGCCTGTCGTGATCTATGGGTACCTTTCCAAAAATAATGCATCTTCTTTCTGGATGGGATAAAGTTTAATACAACATGTGATATTATGAAAGATATTATCTTATCCGAATATTTTCAAAGACGTGAATGAAGCAAATTGTTGAACGATCGCATCTGATGTTGTGGTCCCATATACTGGTAATTATTTATTCATTCCTTATTTAATGGTCATATACAGACGTGGGGATATTCAGTTTCCTATTTTGTGGGAAAATATGATTACGTGATTATTTGCTTCAAAAGAGGGAGTTATTTGCATTGCAAGGGAATAGCAGAACGTATTTTGACTTTGTAGTCACGTAGGATATGGTTGAAGACAACAAAGAAAATCAATGGTATTGATTTTATATTTTCTATCCATTATCATAGTGTATCCCAGGTGCTGTTGAAGATTATAGCCACTTGATAACGTCAGCAGAAGAATAGACGCTGACAGGGTTGGTTTAGACACTGACAAAGAATAAGTTGACGCTGACAGAACAAGCGTTGACATGTGTTGTCCGAGAACGAAATGTTCAAGCGTTGATACGCTTTGTCCGATATTGGACGAAACATGTGTTTAAGAAGTTGGACAGTGAAGGTTCTTGGATAACAAAAGGATAGCTGCTGTTTGAGAAAATTGGTACGTTTTTAGCACACAAAAAGGAGGTATTTACACGCAAAGGTACATGGAATCTCCGTTTTATACAGAATATCAAGTTGATATTTATGGCTCGGATATTTTTAAAAGGGATTAATGATTTTAATGCGAGTTAGCAACTATTCATGGGGAATTTTATGGATATTAGATTATGTAATCGGGGTAGCCTTGTGAAAGAGTTATCCATTCAGTGCTTTTACATATGGTATGAAGATGTTATTTCATTAAAATTCGTCATGAAGAGGTGTTGGCTTAAGGGGAAGAATTCTTATGGTAAGTTTGATGTTTGAAGAAGATTTTCGCGAGTTTGTGTTCTATCATATCATAAAGTCGTGCACTTCCAGTCATGGACTTTTAAGGTAACTTGTTTGTGCTTTTAATGGTTGGTGACGAAGACTTGTCATAAACACTTGAAGGAGTTACATTATCGTGCTCAGTGTCTCACAAAGGATGAGAATATTGACAAAGGATCGAGGTCTACTTACATTTTCTCAATTTGGTATAAGTTCTTCATCACATGGTTAGTACAAGACATGGAACATAAGGTTGGGTTACTCTACTTCTACATCAAGATCACTGATAGGTGTGAAAACACCCATCCTTTTACCACTTAATTACAATAATAACCAAGGCAAAACGTGTATTTTATGTTGTAAATGTCGGAATTATGCGTGGTGTGTGTTTTTGTTGTGATTTAGGACCAAAATGTGAAAAGGGAGGAAAACACGGGCTTTCACGGGCTTTTATCGAAGAAAACGACAAAAGACGAAGTCAAGAGATCAAGAGTGCAAAAAGAACGGAAGTCCAAGGCCTATTCTGAAGATTTATCGAAGAACAAGTCTAAAGACGGAAGTTTAATAAAGCCGAAGAACTCGAGTCTAATAAAATAAAGAAATTATAAGACGAGTTTAATTAATCCCGAGACAAAGTCGATAAAGTCGAAGAACTTAAAAGACGAGAAGACGTGAAGAAAGAAAGAAAGAGAAGGCAACACATGCACCTCCCCATTTCCTAAAAATACCTCCTAAACTCATTTATGAGGGTTGGTTAGTTTTAGTTTAGGGTAGTTTCATTTTTCATTAGGTAGGTGATTCTAAAGAGAGAAAGTGACAGTTTCTCTCACTAGGATCTCAATCTTTTATCTTCCTTTCTTGTTTTTCATCAAAACTTTACTTTCAAATAGCTTAATTCTTGTTTTAATTTTAATCTTATTCTATCTTTCTTAGTTTTTTTATATGATCTTAAATCCGATCTCTTTATATACATGTCTTGTTGATTTTGATGTTTGATTAAAAAGTTCATCTTTTTGTTTCATCTAAGCTTTTATACGAATTAAGCTATAAGTTTGACAATCTTATTGGCTTATTTTGTATTTAGCTTATTTACTTTTTAGTTTTCTTAAAAAGTTTAGTCTTTTTAAAGTTTGCTTATTTCGTAATTTTAAAGTTTTCAAATTTATGCTTATTGATCTTTTAATGTTTGATTTTTATAGCTTAAAGTGTTTTAGTGCTTATTGTGTTAATTTTCTTATTTTTGATTAAGTGCTTTTTAGTTAATTTTTATAAAAAAGTTGTTTTTAAATATTTTTATTATTTAGTATTTTTAAAAGTTTTTAAATTTTGGTCTATTAGCTTTTTCTTAAATTTGATTTGGTTAAGTTTTTATATAAGTGCTTATTTGGTATTTGCTTATTGTATGCCATCGTAATGCTTAAGGGTTTTACCAGTACGATCAAGTAAGTGTGATCGCATAAACCCTAGGGTTTCTACTTGCAATCCATTGCTTCGATCACCCAGTACGATCGTCACTACGATCACACTCCATAATCCTCACCACGATCACTTGTTGTGATCGTGGGTACGATCATAGAGTGCGATCCGTGGGTACGATCCATGTTTACAATCTTTGGGTACGATCTGATGTTGCGATCATGAGTACGATGGAAGTGACCAGCTAGCCTGCTAGCTTAACAATAGTACGATGGAAGTGCGATGGAAAAGTACGATGGAAATGACCTACGTGTCTGCTAGCTTAACTATTTTTCAGCCAAATTAAGCAGCTAGCTTGCTAGCTTCCAGCAGCTAGCCTGCTAGCTTGTTTATTTAATAGTATTGTTCCGTAATTGTTTAGTTTTGTCTTAAAGTTGTTCCGATTTTATTTTTGAAAGTTACTTATTTTTAGTTGAATTTTTCGTCGATTTTTAGTATTAATATTTTTTTGTAAAGTTTAAGTTTTATCTTTTATTTAGTCCCCGCTTTAGGTTTTGCCTCGTTTAGCTTTAAAGTACCATTTTAGTTTTATTCTCTCCTTTTTCATTTAGTAAACATTATTTTCGAGTCGATAGTTAATTTCGTCTTTTAGTTTTATTTTTATTAATTGTTTCGCTTTAAATTTCGTTTTATTATTTGTTTTAATATTCGTTTTAATATCGTTTTAATTTTTAGTTTTAAATATTCACCTTGTTTTACTTTTATTATTTGTACTTGTCTTTAGTTTGTTTTTAAATACTTTTCGCATTTACTTTTTAATTAGTTATAGATAATCAACTTCCCTTTTTTCTTAACCAAAAACAATTGAGTCGCACTTTGAACCGGAAATCAATTCGTTAAGACACCGATAAAACGAACTTTTTCAACTAGCAAAAACTCAATTTCAAATGGCGCCGCTGCCGGCTCTTTTCGTGAAGATTAACGGTTTTTTGTAAGAGACCCGTTGGATTTTGGGATCCGTTCACTCGTGAACGTTATTTTTCGTGTCAAAAATTTTCAAAAATCCAAAACATTTGAAAAATCATAAAAAACATTTCTTTTTCAAAGTTTTGCAACCAAAAATATTCCTCTTTATCCTCTATTATGTTTAATTCTTTTCTTTACCCCTCTCATTTATAATTCTTCATGGATTCGTCTTGCGTACGGTGTGGGAGACCATGGCATGGTTTTCAAACATGTCAATGGTGTACTTGTGAGCGGTGTGGTTCTGATATCGACGATACACAATTTGGATTTTGTCCATTTTGCAATTCAACAAATTCGTACTTCTCTTACAATACTTTCTCACCCTCTCCCGTCTATGACGATCCCTATCCGTAAAACTCACCGGGTTTTTCTCCATACCCATGTTGCCAAAATTGTGGGGGCCGTCACGATACTTCTTATTGTCAACCAGTGAATTATTATGAGCCAAATCCGTATCCTCATTTTTCTTCACCGATGGATTATTATGAACCACATCCGTGTTCTAATTCTTCTCAACCAATGACTTCCTATGAGCCACATCCGTGCTATAATTCTGGTTTTCATAACTGTGAGCCCCCACATCCCTCCCTCAATCATTAATCCTCTCAGAGAATTCGTATTGCCCAACAACTCACTACTTTGAATGACGAAACACAAGGCATTATTTTGCAACTTCAAAAAGCCGTTGTTCAGCTAAAAGAAGTTAGGGAGGAGGAAAAGCGACAGCAACAAGAGCAAGTATCTAATCTTAGTGATTATACCCCTCCTCTTGTGCGTCCATACTATTATGATGATGATGACGATGAGAATACTATTTCATGGAATGATCTAGTTGCTCAATGTCCTAGCGCAATTGCACTTCCCTCTCTTAATATCCCCAATGCCTCTAAGGATTGTGATACTTCGAGTGAGATTAGTGATTTTGGTCTTGATAAAATCTTTGATGAGGTTTGTGATGTGCTAACTTATTAGGAGCTTACGGAAGAGGTCGTTCTTAATGATGATGTTCCTTCCACCAACACTTTGGGAGATGATTCTTTGGCTTTCTCTAATCCTCTTTTTTATCAAGATGATGATTTTACTTCTAGTGATGACGAGTCACTATCCGATTAAGACGTTCCGAAAGAAACTTTCAAGATTTATTCGAACCCTTTATTTGATTTTGATGACGCCTACATATCTAGTGAGGTGAATCCCCTCTTTGACGAAGGGATTGAGGACATTGATAGCCCTGTTTCTCTTGCTATTAATGAGCATACTTTGTTAGCCATGCCTCCTTCTATCGCAGAGGTGGAAAGACTTGACTCTACGCATGTGGAAGGTAATTGTTCTCATACTTCTCATATTATATTGCCACCTCATCCTACCGCGTGCACACCCAAGCGGGTGATGTATCACTTTTACTCTCCTCGTTTCATACCGGGAAATGAGGATGAGTGCTTTGACCCGGGAGGTGACAATGACCATTCTATGATTGATACCTTTACGGCTTTGCCGAATAGTGACCATCCATTGTCTTTGGGGGATGACAATTTGTCTCCTTTACCCACCCCGCCTCCCGTGGATCAAGACTTCACATACTTCTCGTATGTTGAAAGGACTTTTCTACCTTTCAAAACTTATCCTCCGGCCTCTCCTTTATTATTTTCCTCCGGGAACGAGGACAAGGTCTTTGATCCCGGTATTACATTCGAGGCTTCCCCATGGACCATTTAATTCGGGGACGAGTCAGGCTCGTGACTCGGTTAATATAAACAAGCGCTCTTCGGGAGGCAACCCGATTATCTATCTTTATCTGTTTTCATCATAAGTGTAGCGGGAGCCCCGTTGGTGTTTCTTGTTTTCTTTCTTATCATATGCAGGGATTCGAGCGTTCAATGATCCACTCTTGATGATTTTTAACGACCCGTGATTCCGTGTTTCTGTCTTCCCGGTTCTATCCTAAACTCTTTTGATTCTCTATTTTATATTTATTCAATATTAAAATAGGAATCACTTTAGTTGTCCTTTCCTTAGCAAGATTTAAACAAAGTGCACAATGTCATAAGTATAGGGGAGTTTACTCCCACATGCTTAAACATTGAGGACAATGTTTATATTAAGTGTAGGGGGACTTCTATCGAAGTTAAGTGGTCTTTTCCTTGCATTTGTCCTCATTTTAACCGGAAAATTTGATTTTTCGACATTTTTCAAAATTTTTAATCTATTTTGGCCTTGTAGTTTTCTTTTGTTATCGTTATTTACTTTCGTTGCTAGAATAAATTTGCAATAAAGTGGTTTTAAATTTTTCAAAGTCGTGAATATTTTGACTCAACCCGAGTTTACTTATCCAAGTTTACTCTAGCTAGTATCCTTAACGTGTATAAGTCAAGTTTTGCTAGGCTTTTATATACAGAACTTTAAAACGCGAAAGTCTTAACTCTCACGGGTTAAGAACAAGAACTTTTCGCAAGTTCCTATAATTGATCCTAGAGAGTCGTTTATCAAGGGAACTTTAAAACACAAATTCTAAACTTGAAAGAGTCTAAGAAGATGCAAGATCCTATAGATGACTCGAAAACCCAAAACTTTGATTTAATAGGCTAAGCATCCACGAGTCTCATTCCTTGAGATTTTAAATTGTGGAGAACGAGAGATGATAGAGTCAATTATAAGTTTGGTATTCTTTCGTGAATTTATGTGAGTTGATTATAAGCTTTTTCTCCCATCGCTTGCTAATAAATTTATCTGCAATAAATAAGGTTGTACGATTTGAAAAGTTACTTAGCTTCTAGCCCAATATCGTTTAAAAGTTGCTCGGTATTAATTAGAGTTCATAGCCAAGGCATAACTTATTGAAGCGAGATGTGAAGATTGGCGAGTTCGAAAAGGCCCTAACAAGGCATGAGGGCTACAGTTTGTTGCTAAAGATCCAAAGTGATATGAAGAATCATTTATCAAAAATCAATATGAAGGATCGAGACACACGATGAAAAGCAAATACTCCCCTAAAGATCATGGAGAAATCTATCCGAAAAGACCCTAGCAAGGTATGAGGATAAATAGATCCAAGTCCTAAAAGGAGGCGGATCGTTGTATATCAAAGTCCAAAATAAAGATTGGAGAAAAATGATGAAGTCGTGGTCCAAAGATGAAGAATCTCTCAAAACTTCAAGTGAAGAAATTCCTATTATGAAGAGAAGACCATAATCTCAAGAACGTCTCTCAAGATTTGAAGTATGAAGTCGCTGCCAAATATCGGTCCGAGAAAGGTCTCAAATCGTGAAGCGAGTTATGCGAAGATATGAACTTTATGAGGTCCCGAGAAGCAGTTTTAAAAGATTTTGTCCTTTAGCTAACTATTGATTAAATCGTCCCACTTTATTTTCAGCCTAGATAACTATCGAAATAAGTCAACAATGCATCCTCGTGATCATTCAAGACAACAATAAATGATAAGAGATACATCTAGGAATAAGGGAGTCTAAGTAAATAATTGGCCCACATGAATTCGTGTTAGTTTGCTAACTTATAATAACAATGATCTCGTTTTTAAGCTTGGTATGGGGAACGTGAAACTTGAGAATGATGAACATTCATGACAACCAAAAAAACCAATGTAAGTCTTCGACTTCTCTACTTGTTTTGTTCTTTAAAGTTTCCTTAGTGTTTAGTATTTAATAAAGGCCAAGGTGGGTTATCTATGATGAAAAATGTAAACCGTGCTTTAAAATTAATGCATTGCATGAGGGCATTGCAATGGTCAAGTGTAGGGGATTTGATAGGTGTAAAAACACCCATCCTTTTACCACTTAATTACAATAATATCCAAGCCAAAACGTGTATGTTATGTTGTAAATGTCGGAATTATACGTGGTGTGTGTTTTTGTTGTGATTTAGGACCAAAATGTGAAAAGGGAGGAAAACACGGGCTTTCACGGGCTTTTATCGAAGAAAACGACAAAAGACGAAGTCAAGAGATCAAGAGTGCAAAAAGAACGGAAGTCCAAGGCCTATTCTGAAGATTTATCGAAGAACAAGTCTAAAGACGGAAGTTTAATAAAGCCGAAGAACTCGAGTCTTATAAAATAAAGAAATTATAAGACGAGTTTAGTTAATCCCGAGAAAAAGTCGATAAAGTCGAAGAACTTAAAAGACGAGAAGACGTGAAGAAAGAAAGAAAGAGGAGGCAACACATGCACCTCCCCATTTCCTATAAATACCCTCCTAAACTCATTTAGGAGGGTGGTTAGTTTTAGTTTACGGTAGTTTCATTTTTCATTAGGTAGGTGATTCTAGAGAGAGAAAGTGACAGTTTCTCTCACTAGGATCTCAATCTTTTATCTTCCTTTCTTGTTTTTAATCAAAACTTTACTTTCAAATAGCTTAATTCTTGTTTTAATTTTAATCTTATTCTATCTTTCTTAGTTTTTTTATATGATCTTAAATACGATCTCTTTATATACATGTCTTGTTGATTTTGATGTTTGATTAAAAAGTTCATCTTTTTGTTTCATCTAAGCTTTTATACGAATTAAGCTATAAGTTTGACAATCTTATTGGCTTATTTTGTATTTAGCTTATTTACTTTTTAGTTTTCTTAAAAAGTTTAGTCTTTTTAAATTTTGCTTATTTCATAATTTTAAAGTTTTCAAATTTATGCTTATTAATATTTTAATGTTTGATTTTTATAGCTTAAATTGTTTTAGTGCTTATTGTGTTAATTTTCTTATTTTTGATTAAGTGCTTTTTAGTTAATTTTTATAAAAAATTTGTTTTTAAATATTTTATTATTTAGTAATTTTAAAAGTTTTTAAATTTTGGTCTATTAGCTTTTTCTTAAATTTGATTTGGTTAAGTTTTTAGATAAGTGCTTATTTGGTATTTGCTTATTTGCTTATTGTATGCCATCGTAATGCTTAAGGGTTTTACCAGTACGATCAAGTAAGTGTGATCGCATAAACCCTAGGGTTTCTACTTGCGATCCATTGCTTCGATCACCCAGTACGATCGTCACTACGATCACACTTCATAATCCTCACCACGATCACTTGTTGCGATCGTGGGTACGATCATAGAGTGCGATCCGTGGGTACGATCCATGTTTACAATCTTTGGGTACGATCTGATGTTGACCATGAGTATGATGGAAGTGACCAGCTAGCCTGCTAGCTTAACAATAGTACGATGGAAGTGTGATGGAAAAGTACGATGAAAATGACCTACGTGTCTGCTAGCTTAACCATTTTTCCGCCAAATTAAGCCGCTAGCTTTCTAGCTTCCAGCAGCTAGCCTGCTAGCTTGTTTATTTAATAGTATTGTTCCGTAATTGTTTAGTTTTGTCTGAAAGTTGTTCTGATTTTAATTTTGAAAGTTACGTATTTTTAGTTGAATTTTTCGTCGATTTTTAGTATTAATATTTTTTTGTAGAGTTTAAGTTTTATCTTTTATTTAGTCCCCGCTTTAGGTTTTGCCTCGTTTAGCTTTAAAGTACCATTTTAGTTTTATTCTCTCCTTTTTCATTTAGTAAACTTTATTTTCGAGTCGATAGTTAATTTCGTCTTTTAGTTTTATTTTTATTAATTGTTTCGCTTTAAATTTCGTTTTATTATTTGTTTTAATATTCGTTTTAATATCGTTTTAATTTTTAGTTTTAAATATTAACCTTGTTTTACTTTTATTATTTGTACTTGTCTTTAGTTTGTTTTTAATACTTTTCGCATTTACTTTTTAATTAGTTATAGATAATCAACTTCCCTTTTTTTAACCAAAAACAATTGAGTCGCACTTTGAACCGGAAATCAATTCGTTAAGACACCGAGAAAACGAACTTTTTCAACTAGCAAAAACTCAATTTCAATTACTTTATTTATTTTTCTTCATGATCATTACATAGAGCTACATTTGGAGAATCTTCAAGATTGCATACATTGTTTACTTCCCTGTTGATGTGACAAAAAGGGGAAAACATACATGCTACAATTGAGGGGAAGCAATTTGAAGATGATGTACAACTTACAAGAGATATACAAAGAGTTTTGCCGACATCAACTAGGGGAAGATTGTTGGGTCAAAAAGTTGATGTGACAGAAACTCAAAAATGAAGAAAACATGAAGACATTTGTTCAGGCGTTGACAAGAGCAAATCAGGCGTTGTCAAGAGCAAATCAAGCGTTGACAGAAGTCAACATTGACAAGCATTGTCAAGTGCAATCCAAGCATTGTCACATGCAATCCAAGCATTGACAGAAACATAGACAAGTGTTGTTGGAAGCTTCTATTTAGATAAGTATGCAGAATATATTCTGTATATGTTTATTTGAATAGAAGATTTACATGTTTATTTGATATTATCTCTTGTAAACCTTATTCCTTACACTATAAAAGGAACCAAGGGTATTAGGTTTATTCATAACTTTCAATCACAATGTAAACCTAAAGCGTGTGTCGACTAGGTGTGGGATTCAATGTACACACACCTAGTGATTGTTTGTTATTAATATAATAAACAATCCTTTTGTTTTAATTCATGTTCTTTGTGCCTAAACACCTTGTTAATGTGTCGTGTTCTAATTCCGCTTTGATTATTTAATCATATGAGCATGATGCATTCCTAGTAGCTAAAAGATCGAGGAAACCAAGGTTTCCACAGTATGCTTGTCCCTATTTGAATGGACCCGTGGTTGCCTTAAGTTGCATTAAGTAAATTGCCATTGTTAAAGCCTCAATTATGGATCGTTAACTAGCTTATGATGGGCTAGCCGCTAGTACAATTAATAGATCTATGAGGGAAGCCGCCTCGGTTAGGTTTGTGGGTGATGTCCCTCGTGCTTAGGCCTAGACGCCCACTGTACGGACATATTATATTGAGAAGTCAGGTATACGGCAATGTACCAATAGTCTGGAGGTAAATGACAATTAAGAAATCTCCTGTCTTATTAGACCTAAAGGGAGTGTCTAAGGGTTCGGTTCCATGAGCTTAATGCAATTGTTGCTATATACAATAATATTTGTTGATGCAAATTATTGGATGCTTGTTGCCTTCAAGTATGCCACCAAATTATAACTTTTGCTTGTGTTCAAAATAATTACATAAACCTATAGATTTCACTCAGCATTTTTGTTGATGATTTTACTCACATGTATTTTAGGTAATCAAGGAGTGTGAAGCTTGGGAGTCACGGAAATGAAGTTGTGCACTGCTTTTGTAATTTAAACTCTTTGAATGTTTATCGTTCATTTCCTTAAAACAATATAAATCTTTTGTTTTAGTTGTACTTTGGTTACAATGTATTGGGACTATGCTACTCTGACAAATGTTTTAGGAACGGTAAATTTGAAACGTCTCTTCTCGAGTCGTTCTTTATAAATTATGTGTTATTGTATCATTGTTTAGCACCCAAAGATATATTCCGTTGCGTGTAAATTTGGGGGTGTTAAAGATCGGTATCAAGAGCCATGAGTTATAGAGAACTAGGTCGTTTTCTGAAAACCTAAACTATAACAGTCATTTTTTTATTTTTCAAAGAGTCGGTGCACATGACTTCGCGTGACTTCAGGTTCAAGCTACTCCTGGGATTATAAATTTAGTATGCATTATTATGTATCTCTTATTTCCAAGTATTTATTAATAAATACTATAATCCCTGATCGATATATATTAATATCGTTAAACTTTTCGATAAAATTTTATCATTTACTAATGATTTATTTTAATAAATTTATGAAATTTTCTTGTACTTATTTTAAAGAATTTTTTATATTTATTTAAACTTTTGAAAATTATTCCATTTCATTTTATTATGACCCTATATCTATCTTACGAATTTATTACCGTCAAATTACGTCTTCGAGGAGGAGGAAGCAGATTACACTGCTGCAAGCAAGTCACAGTAAACTAAGCCATGTGGATCCCCATGTGACTAGTATATATTATTTTGCGTCATTGTAATTTATTTATTTTTAAGATCATTCCTTGTTGATATATGAAAGATGGACCTAAGGAGAAATAAGCCTCGGGACGGTGCTCTCCTAAGGTGGTGAGGATGTAAAACCCACAAAAATAAGGTCATTACTTAATTCTATCTTTCAAGTATTTTTGAAATATTTAATGGCGTTAAATACCATTATGTTTAACGGTTTAAGTTGAAACTGATATTTAATATTTTATTTTTATTTTTTGACGAGTAACGAGGACTATTAGTAATCGCGATACCGACAGATGCCCAAAGTTTTATATTTTATTATTAATAGTTTCGATATTTAATATTTTCTATTGTTGTCGATAATTTTTATTTTATTTTATTTTAAATGTATTTTTCGTAATTTACGTTAAAACTTTATGTGTCATTTGTTCATTCGACGCATTAACTTTTTTAAGTCATTTAATTATCAAAATATAAATGTCCTCCGAATGTCGATGTTTTTATTTTATATTGAGTGTTTATTTTTCGTGGTTTACGTGTAACTTTCAAATCTCATAACTTTTAAAATATCGGGTTTCAATAATACCCGCGTTTTCATATATTAGGACAAATATCATATAAACTTGTCCCATTAGCACTAATACCATGCCACCATCTAACATTCAACTTATTTTCTTTATTTACAATTCGTAGCTTAAAGTATGTATTTTTTATATACATAGTTTAATATTGATCAAAATATGATAAATATAATGAAGATATGTGCTCCAATTTAAAAGTAAAACCGAAGACACGTATCATGCGTATGTGTTTTGTTGGAAGACACGTATTTTTTAGTATAAGAAATGTGAATGTTCCAGTTTATGGATAAAAAATACTTTTTGTATGTAGAGAAAGAAGTAAATTTCTTAAAGAAATCTCATTCAATTCACTTTGGTCCATTTCTTTTGCCGATACCTATTTTTAAATCATCACATTAACTTAAACTTCATTAATTCTTACATAATAAAATAATGGACCAAGTAAACTTCTTAATTCTTGAGTTAACATCACCATCAGCGTAAAAACTTGGGAGAGTTTTGGGATGCGATTTTGATGTATGAGAGGTTTATACAAGGAGTTATTTGGTTGATATTGTTATTGGATTGGGGATCAAAGTCTTGATCATTGCCTTTGTTTTTCACCGTTCTTGTAAAGTTTAAACGATTTTGGTCGGTCTTTTGATGTTTCCTTCGTTTCGTTCACGCTTCATGGAATCAGGTGAGTCTATAGCCTCGTTTGATCAATTTTAAATATTTTAAACCACGCGAGGGGAATACATGTTTTTTAAGCTTAGAACACAAGTTGTTTTGGTATGCTTGTCCCTATATGAATGGACCCGTGGTTGCCTTAAATTACATTAAGTAAATTTCCATTGTTAATGCCTCAATTATGGACCGTTAACTAGCTTATGATGGGCTAGCCGCTAGTACAATTAATAGATCTATGAGGGAAGCCGCCTCGGTTCGGTTTGTGGGTGATGTCCCTCGTGCTTAGGCCTGGACGCCTACTGTACGGACATATTGTATTGAGAAGTCAGGTGTACGACAATGTACCAATAGCCTGGAGGTAAATGACAATTAATAAATCTCCTGTCTTATTAGACCTAAAGGGAGTGTCTAAAGGTTCGGTTCCATGAGTTTAATGAAATTGTTGCTATATACAATAATATTTGTTGATGCAAATTATTGGATGCTTGTTGCCTTCAAGTATGCCACCAAATTATAACTTTTGCTTGTGTTCAAAATGATTACATAAACCTATAGATTTCACTCAGCATTTTTGTTGATGATTCTACTCACATGTATTTCATGTAATCAAGGAGTGTGAAGCTTGAGAGTCACGGGAATGAAGTTGTGCACTGCTTTAGTAATTTAAACTCTTTGAATGTTTATCGTTCCTTTCCTTAAAAGAATATAAATCTATTGTTTTAGTTGTACTTTAGTTACGATGTCTTGGGACTACGCTACGCTGACAAATGTTTTAGGAACGGTAAATTTGAAACGTCTCTTCTCGAGTCGTTCTTTATAAATTATGTGTTATTGTATCATTATTTAGCACCCAAAGATATATTCTGCTGCGTATAAATTTGGGGGTGTTAAACCACAATTTCCATCTTTACCTGCTTTTAAACCACAAGATAACCAAGCATGAGAGGGTTTTGGCTGAAAAAATAGTATATTGATCAAATACTTACATATGTTGAATGATAAAGGAGTCACACTATGATGTATTTGATTATGGAAATGATATTAAGCAATTACACTAACAGTAATACCAAACAAAACAATTAAATGGAAAGGGATCGATGACCATCATGGCCAACTAGTGACTTGGATTCAGTACCATCAAAATCAACTACTAACTTTAGTGGTGATAAATTGAGTAAATTTGGATTCAATACCTACATTGTATTCCTAGCCTATGAAGTTTCTTTCCCTTTTATCTAATTCTAGGAATTATAACCTATAAAACACCAAGGTACGTGCTTGATGGTTGTATTATTGTATCATCACGAAGGTGAACCAAGACTTTAATATCATTTCGTCAGGTTTGTTGCACGACTTAAAAGAGATACATCAATAGACTAAAACAAAAGCTTCAATTTCTTAGTCATTTTTCAAGTTCTTAATAAATGTTTATCTTTTTTAGGTTAAGTTCTAAAAGTTTTGGATTCCTTGTTTATTTTCTAGTATCCTTTTTCCTTAATTTGTGATACCAATCTAGGATCAATAGCCCAACAGTTACCACTACCTACACCCTTACCTACAACATTTAGTAATTTTTTTGTAGGAAAATATCAGTAGGAATTTAAGCGTTTGACGATTTTGTTTTTCAACAAAATGAATAATCTGCTATTAAAATTCCTAAAATCTACGCGTATGTAATGTATCATGTAGTGTATAGTGTAAAATGGCATCATTATTTAGTTGTACTTTGTAATATTGGTGGAAGTATAAGGTTTCCCACTCTAGGAGACAATGAATGTGAGAAAGGTATTCACCTTGGCAACCGCTGAAATTTGGTCCTAGAATATCTTCGTTGACAGTTTCACAAAGCTGTACTGGTACTGCCACCGGAGACCCGTACATGGATTATCTTCAATCGCCTCCAAGGTGTGTCTTTCCTAAAGCGGATTTTGACACTGACTTTCATTAGAATTGAAAATAGAATATTCACAGTTCCATAATCCTGCAAAAAACTAAAGGAACAACGCTGAGCAGGTTTGCAACAAAGATTTGAAACAACATAATATAAGTTTTAAAAACTATAGTTACCCTCTTTGAGGACATGGCTAGGCTGCCTAATCTCAGTGGCAGGAACGACTAAAATGTTTGGCAGAAATGACTATCATATCGAAATTCACATGAACCTGTGCACACCACCATCTACATTTTGATGGTGGGGAATTTGTTCCCCAAGAAGACTCTGATCAACCACTCTCTCAATTAGGGATGGGCTGAGTTGAAACTCATATGGTTTTCTGCAAAAAAACCCTGAAACCAACAAAAAATAAATTAAGGTATGAACATGTGTTGTTTACTGAGTAAGAGCTGTTGGAAATACGTTTTTCCAAAGAAAGTCTCGGTCACATCATTGTTAGCATAGATCACGAGCTATTAACTATTTAGGACATTGTAACTTGGAGTGACCTCCCTTAGGGGGAGATTGTTGGAAATACGTTTTTACATATTTAGAAAGGACCGGTCACTCCAAAGATAGATTCAAGTATTGGGCTCGTGATCCAATGTATAAACATATAGCCCACCAAAGCCCACATGTAGGGTGGCTATATAAGCCCCCTCCTAGCATGTTAGGAGGGGTTGAACACTTAATCACATTTCTCATTTTCTATATTTCTCCATATTCTCTCTCTTTTCTCTCTCTACCTTTCTCTCTCTAGTTCTTCCATTTCATCCATCTCATTAGATAAATCAAACACATCTACAATCCTAAGATTATATGATTCTACAATTGGTATCAGAGCTTGGTTGATTCTTCGGATTGACGTGTTTTGATCTATTGATTTGGTAAAAAAAATTCTTTCTTTCTTTTAAAGTTTATCTTAATTATTTTTCACGGATCATAATTTTACATCTTAACCATTTGTCTCAAAACTCTCAAAAATATCAGTTTTTGTCTCAATCTGTGTTTTTTTTATTCTCTCGATTAGTGTTTCTTTGTCTCAAAAGTTATTTAAAAAAAGTATCAGTTTTTATTTTTAAAATCACAAAAATTTTAGTTAGTTTTTATATCAATATTTGGTATTGTTTCTTTGTCTCGATTTGGGAGAAAGGTCTCAAAAGTATCAGTTTTTTTATAACTTTTTATCAATTTTTTGTCTCTTTCTGTGTATCTGATTTATTGTTGGGTTTGTATCGGAAAAGGGTTTATCATTCCGACCCTTTTTCCGACAGATATGTATTCTGATACATTTTCAGTAACATATTCCGACGGTTACAAGTTTTGTTTATTCCGATAAGTTTTCAGATACCACTTTCTGACTATTACACATTCGGATTCTTTTTCCGATAGATATTTCGATGGTTGATTCCGATAAGTATTCCGATGGTGTTTTTGTTTTGACATTCCGATGGTTTTCATGTTTGTGTCATTCCGATGGTTTTCATGTTTGTGTCATTCCGATGGTTTGACAATCAACCCAAGACTCACAAATCTGCCCCCAAGACTCAGACCCTAAAACTAAACTTGACTCGATTTCATCCAATCGGACTCATATAAATGCAAACACACCCAGACTCAAACCAGACTTCTCTCGACTTTAATCTTGACTCAATCCTAAACACAGACTCGACACAAAAGAACTCCAAGACTCTCTCGACTTGACTCTCGACTCACTCCTCCCTCGACTGACACCAAAAGACTAACAAACACTCACAACAAGACCTCGACTCACACAGACTTGACCAAACTTCACAAATACTCGAACCCAACACCAGCCTTTTAACTCCTCAACACCAATCAATCTATCTATCCCACCGTCACCTAAACCCAACTAAACTCTGAATCAAAAAGTATCAACAGAAAACAAACTTGGAATCTCAGATTCTTTCTTGATCTTTTTTTAGATCTTCTCTTTTTGAACATAAATCATCATCGATTCTTGTGGGTTCTTTTAAAAACCCCTTTTGATTTTCAAAATTAAAGAAACAGAATAACAAATCTGTTATCCGTTTGTCTTTGTTTCGATTCAAGATATAAAACAACAAAAACATGCAATCACGAATTAAAACCTACTCAAGATCCTTTATTGCATCTTGAAGCCATATATTTTGCTCAGTTGTTGCGTTTGAGAGGGAGTATCATGAATCGATCTTAATTTGTTTATTTAAGAGGTTATTCAATGTTGAAAATAATTTGATCTGTAAGTTGTTGACTTTGTTGAGAGAAAAAGATACGGAGGTGAGTATTTGGGGGAGATGAGATTAGGTTTTGTGAGAGAAAGAATAGGGTGAGAGAGGGGCGAATTTTACAAGAAAGAATAGGTAGTCAAAACAGAGGAAACAAGGGTTTGTTTGGGGGTATGCAACCAAACAACGTGGGTTTCTAATAGCCACGTTCTATTTTTTTCATTTTTCTTACCAAATTGATAAGCAATATTTAAAAACATAGGACTTTTTCAAAAGGTGATAATTAGGTTTTATTTTTTTTGGTTAACGAATTTGAAATGGGCCACGGGTTGCTTAATTATTATAAACTTTATTAAAAACTTTGTGTTAAATTATTTAATTTAATTTAAACAAATTTTTGTCATATTAAGCTATTTTATATATAATTTTGACGAGACCGTGAAAAATGGCTCAATTTGAATTTTCGTGGCTACGAATTTAATCGGATATTATTCTTTGAAATTGAAGACCAGTTTTTATCGATCAGAAAATCTTAACGTCATTGTTCATTGAAATTCAATGGATTCGTTGAATTCGACATTTCACGAGGGAGAACTGCAACACATGCAACTCAAAGAGATCAAATTACGTCAAAAAACATTGGAAATCTTTCACGAGCTCAAGACACACCTTGAAATTCTCTATCCGCAAAACATGACTGAACTTCCATTCACGATTCAAATGTTCTTTGGCAAAGAGGATACTTTCAAACAGAAGATTTTCAATAATTTGGATGAGTTACGGTTGCAACTTGAAAGGGAGAATCTTCATGAGGTTAACGCGAAGATATGTATAGAAATCCTTCGCACACATTTTAAGGATTTCTTTGCCTCAAAAATGGTACCTCCTTTTGATTATTCGACTCCTATCCTTCACCAATTTTTCAATAAGCATACGGGTTGCCAGACTGAAACCTTTCGAAGTGGTTTACTCAATCATATCAATTTACTTGAGAAGAGTATCGAGGTCAGGTTATTACAATGAGATACGGTTGAAAAAGGATTAGATTCAAAAAATCAAGGAGTCGTCTAAATCATTGGACACAACAATACCTCATGAACGTGAGAGAGAGACCTGCTTTAAATTGTCATCAAAAGATGATCAGATCTGCCCGGTGCAAGAAATAGGTACCAATTTGGTCGTCACGGGAAGCAATGGCAAGTAATCAGGAGGAAAGCATGAAACGAGCAGCAAGTCACAAGCACCAACTGTTCAGGTGCCACGTTTCAATAATATACAACATATTGAGCATTCTGAACCTAATTATGCCAAACATGGGATGGAAAAGAGTGATAGCGATAACACCTCTGATTCATCCGATGTGAGTCATAATGGGGGAGAAAGTGTTCAAAATGCTAAACATCATGATAAGTGCCTTATGACTGCTTCTTTAAATAATTTTGATTCTACGATTAAAGAGCTCGAATCGATCGTAGCTCAGCAATCAAAAGAGCTTGAGGATGCCAAAATTGAATTTTCAAAGAAAACGGAGAAATTTGAAACATATTTTGAAAAACTTGAAAAGTCAAACGTTGTTCTTGAACGAAAATTGGATCAAACTGGTCTAGATTCTAAAGTTGAAAAGGATAAGCTTTTGAAACGAATTAAGTTGCTTGAATCTTATTTGGCATCCTAAGATGAATTGCTCAAAGAGAATGAGACTTTAAAGGCTCAGGTTCAGGAAAAGGTCTTTGTTTTAGCTGCGTTGAAAAACGAATTGAGGAAAACTAAAGGAACTAGTGTGGACACTAAGCTTGAAAAACCATCAATCTTGGGGAAACCGCCTACAAATCAGTTCGTCAGACAACCGATCGTCAGACAACCTACTGCATTTAGATCCGAGCGACCATAATCCTCGAGACCGCGGTTTGCCTCCCAAGTTGATTTGGTTTATCTTTCTAGACCAGTCACTCCAACAACTAGGCCCAATGTGACCAAAACAGCTTTAGCAAGACCTAATCACATGATTGCCTCTAGTTTCTCTAAAAATACCAAGACCATGTCTAGAACTAGTTCAAATGACATTTGCCATAAATTTGGTTAAAGGGAAACTAAGCAAAAGACACAAGTAAGAGATAGGAATTTCAAACCTAGTCAGATGCCTTCTAGATTACCCAACACTGCTAACCGTAGCATGTCATATCATAGGAGCATCAATCAATCACCTAGTAATTCTAGATCTTATTCCGACCTGAAATATGCTACTTGTAAAACATGTAGAAAATGTGTCTTTAAAGCAAATCATGATTTTTGTGTCAAGAAATTATTTAATGAGGTGAACTCCCGTGCTAGACTTAAATCCCAGTAGGTAGCTAAAATCAAACCCGTTGGTAAAATGTGGCGCCTGTTAGAAATACATTTTTACGTATATAAGAAGTATCCGTCACTCCACAATATTATTAATGTTGTAATAGCTCGTAGTTAACAAATAGTCATTAGTTGCTTATTAAGTTAAGTAAGAACCGGTCCATGGGCTTGTCATGGACCGGCCCAAGCCCATTGTAAGCTTGGAGTATAAATACCCCTTTCCACCATGGAAAGGGGTTGGTTGTTGTCATTTTTCTAGTTTCATTTATTGAAATAACACATAGTTTCTCTCACTTTCTCTCTCTAACTTTCTCTCTCTAGAAATCAACAAACCCCTTCATAGATTCATAGGTTTTCAATATTCTACATTTGGTATCAGAGCTATGGGGTGATTTAAGGTAGTGATTTGTGTGGTTTTTTAGTTTTTGATTGTATTAGTGTTCTTTAAAAAAAACCATCTTGATTCTTGGTGTTTTTGGTGTTTTTTTGATTGGGATTAGTGGATAAGTATTAGTTTTTACTTATTATTGTTGAAATCACAAAACTTTTTGGGTTATTTGGTCAAAATCTGGGTTTAATCTTTATATTAGTGGTCGACTGTTCATCGTTATAAAGTTTCTGATTAACCCAGCAAAAGTTCCGAACCAACAAGTTCCGGATCAAGAAGTTCCGGATCAAGAAGTTCCGGATCAAGAAGTTCCAGATCAAGAAAGTTCCGAACCAAGGAAACTTCCGAATCAAGAAGTTCCGGATCAAGAAGTTCCGGATCAAGAAGTTCCGGATCAAGAAAGTTCCGAACCAAGGAAACTTCCGAATCAAGAAGTTCCGGATCAAGAAGTTCCGGATCAAGAAAGTTCCGAACCAAGGAAACTTCCGAACCAAGAAGTTCCGGATCAAGCCAAAAAGTTCCGAACCAAGAAGTTCCGGATCAAGACAAAAGTTCCGAACCAAGAAGTTCCGACTCAAGAAGTTCCGAATCAAGCCAAAAGTTCCGAATCAAGGTAATTCCAAGCCAAATCTTCCGAATCAACAAAAAGTTCCGAATCAAGGGTTATTTTGCTTGTTTTTTCGACGATTTTTTAGAGGATTTAATCTTGGTTTCTTACAACAAAAACACAACACAATTCACAAGCTTTACTTCACTGCTCGATCAACCGATAATCTTTGTTTCTTTGAAGTTAACAAAATGAATCCGAATTCAGTAATGCCTCAGATGACATCACTTACGGATATTTCCGTCATTACGGGAACGGATAATCGCCCGCCAATGCTCATCAAAGAAGTTTTTGAAGCATGGCAAGGCCGGATGATGTCTTATCTTAAGGGAAAACCGGTCTATGGGAGGCTTATGGTTAAGTCAATCTTAAATGGTCCACTTGACTATGGTACCATTGTGGCTAACAATGTGTCTCGACCAAGAGAATTTGAAGAACTTACACCAGCCCAACAACTTGTTGCCGATGCAGACGAGAAAGCTCTTCAAACAATTCTCCAAGCTCTTCCCCATGACATCTATAGGATGGTAAGTCAGTATACAGTGGCAAAGGATTTATGGGAACGTCTTAAGGTGTTGCTACAAGGAACGTCTCTCACCAAACAGGAAAGGGAATGTCAGTTGTATGACCTGTTTGACAGATTCACTTACAACCCAGGGGAAACGCTTCACGATTATTACTTCAGATTCACCACACTCATGAATGATCTGAATGTATACAATCTGGTGATTGCTCCATTCCAGGTTAACACTAAATTCTTGAATACTTTACCTCAAGCTGAATGGGGTGAGTATATTACCGATGTTAAGTTAACCAGGGATCTGCATAAGTGCAATTTGGATCAACTATATGCTTTTCTTCAGCAACATGAGAAACATGTGATCATGCACCGTTCTCCACGAGGTATGTACCCTGATTCATTAGCTTTGATGGCGAATCAACCAAGCTTGTCTCACAACAACACTCCTTATATTTTGGGACATCAAGCCTATCATCCATCACCTTACATGACACCAACCTTTCCCCAATACTCGATTTTACCACAACCACCCACCTCACATCAGCAACAATATCGGTTCAGTGCACCTTCATCACAATATGCTACACAACCTCACCCAGCAAGTATTGCACCTTATGCTCAATCTTCATATTCTTCTTATCAAGAGAATGCAGCATATCCAACAAGCTACCCTGATCAAATGAGTATTCCTTCGAGTGATTATGCAGCTCAAGACCAAGCAATGTACTGTGATGATGAGGAAGTCCCCGTTCCTGTATTCAAACAAGGTGCTGATCCAGTTGAAGTGTTAACCACTATGTCTGCTTATCTCACAAGAACTTTAAGCAAACGAGGATTTAGGGGATCAGCTCCTACCAACAATCAGTTGAGGAATTCATCCAATTCTCGCCAACAAGCTACAATTGAGAATGGCAGGGTAATGGTTCAGCCTATTCAACCATATCAGGGGAGACCTACCACATCTACTACCAATGCTCGAACGGTCAATCAGGCTCCAATGGTCAATCCTGCTCCACGGGCTAATTCCACGGGTAAGTTGCGAATGATTACATGCTACAACTGCAAGGAAGAGGGTCACATGTCCAGGGATTGTAAGAAACCCAAGAGGAGAAGGGATGGACAATGGTTTGCAGAAAAGATCTATTTGGTAAATGCTCAGGCACAAGGAAGGGAACTTGATGAAGAGGAGCTTGCATTTCTTGCTGATCCAGGGATTGCTGAACAAGACACGGTCACCACACAGAATGCAGCATACCAAGCCGATGATCTTGATGCATATGACTCAGACTGTGATGACTTTCAATCTGCAAAGGCTGCTCTCATGGCAACTATCTCCAGCTTAGGGCCAGAAAAGAGATATGAGGTACTTATTAATACCACCGATAATACCACTGATGCTAGTATTCAACCACATCAAGTTGTGCAAGAGAATGCTGATTCGAATGAATCTTCGGTGGTGAGTCTTTCAAACGAGGAGACAAACAATGATAGCAATATCAATGTGAGTCCCCAAACTTTGAGTGAATCACAACCGGGACCCATTTCGCATACGCCTACTCCTGCTCAACAAGATTTGGTCATGGTTCCTGCAACATTACTTAGCCAAATGAATGCTGCTCTCTTAGAAACCTTAGCTAAGAATAAGAATTTGTCTGATGAGCTTGCCTTAAGCAATGAGAAAGTTCAAACCTTGGAACTAGTGCCTTCGTCTAGTGTTCTAACTAATCCCGAATATGATCACTTTAGAAACAAACAAATGGGTCACTTGCAAGAAATCGAAAACTTAAGAGCAAATCTGTCTAATGAACTTCAAGAAAAGGAGTTAGTGGTAACTAATTTTCAAAAACTTCAAACGGATTTTGAATCACTTGAGTCTAAGAAGAATGAAATGGAGATTAATGCTACTAATAAGATTAGAAGTCTAGATTACTTGCTGTTAAGACAATACGCTGCTTCTCAACTAGTGCACTTATTTGATGCTTCGTTTAGAGAGTTTAACTTATCACGTCTAAAAGGCCTTCCCCCTAATCCACGGTATGCAAAACAAGCTTTAAGACATAGTCCTAGACTTTATAATGCAACTCAATTAGGATTGGCTTTAGACCCGATTGTTTTTCCCGATGATCGAACAAGTAAGGATCTAGTTGATGAGGATCGGTCATACAATTCTGCAAAATATCCCGAGTGTGATTATTTTAAATTGAATAAGGAGCTTGCAAAAACGGATTTTAGAATTCGCTTCCATATGGACAAAGATCTCATAACAGCACCGACCTACATATTAGATGAAGAAAACCCTAGTACATTTCCTACCCTTGTCAATATGGAAGGTCCTAAGGAAATTCCAAAGGATCTTCCACCTGTTAGCACTGTATGGTTAAACTTGCAAGAGATTAATCAATACTTTACTAATTTTGACAAGGTCATTTTGGATTGTACGACTTCAAATGGCTTAAATGCCGGAGAATGGGCTTTCGAACATATGAACGAGGTGTTTAAAAATGAGATCAATCCGTTTGTCAAAAGTCTAAAAGGAACTTTTGCATCTCTTAAGGAAAATCTTGTGTTTGAAATTGGTGAAGTTCAAAAAGTGTTTTATGAAATGGACACCGCTTACGAACTACAACTAATTGAAAAAGAAAAGATTTTAACCGAATATGACCGATTCTTGTCTGCAGTAATCTCGTGTGATGTGCTTACTACTGTAAATGTTAATTATTCGAATGAGCTTACATCCGCTATGATTAATTGTGATGATGTGCATATATGTGATGATGTTTGTGATCTTTCTGTAAATGTTGCTGATACTGTAAATGAGGTAGATAATCATTCTTGTCACGAATCTAACGCTGAGTTTTTAAAGCTACAAGATTCTTACAATTTACTTTCAAAACGCTTTAATCAACTAGAACAACATTGTATATCTTTAGAATTAAAACAACAAACTCAAAATGAGGATCTTTTGATATCAAATGGTTGTGAAAACGGTGTTGAGACGAGTGACAAGATGATTGCAATTGTTAAGACATTAGAGGAAGAAATCATGAGATTGAAGAGAGAGGTATCATCAAAGGAAACATTAAAATTGGAACTAGAGGCTGCAGAGTCTAAAAACCAAGTCTTAGAAATTAGACTTTCGTCTGTTCTAGGGGAGATGGATCGGACAAGACAGGGATTATCCGCTCTTTATGGTTCACTAGAAGAACGCTTCGCTTTTAATGCGGCACAGCAACAATCTTATGTTGAACAACTGAACCAAAAGTGCGAAGAAATCTCTGATTTGAACATCCTGCTCATAGACAAAAATATGGTTTTGGCTGAGTTAAAGGAGACACTTCTTCTCACCCGACAAGAAGTTGTTGATAACTTAGCTACTGACTCTGCACCGTCCACTAGTGCTCCAACAACCAAGTCAGTAGTGCTTTATAAGAATCCGCTTCATAAGAGAAACCCGGTTACCTACGATGATTATATGAGGAATGCCATTAAGCATGTCGATCTTCTTAGGGATATTTTGGACGATCTTTATGCATTAGATCCCTCAAGTAGCGACTATTATTCGGCTCATGAATATATTAAGCGAGTTCAATATTGCTTAGCATATTTGCAATACATAGGTACACCAGGTTCGGCACTACTTAATAATAGGCCCATTGCTGTCACTCCATTTAATAAGACTCCAGGAGCGAAACCATCATTGGCACAATCAAGTAAGACACCTTTAAAATCTGTTGCTAATGTTCCCACTTTGCCTTCTACAGAATTAAAAGAGACTACTAAGGCTAAAGGATCGCCACTCAAGAAAGATAAGATCAAGCCCTCCACCAGTAGTGCCACAAAGAAGAAAGTAGAAGTCCACAATAGGAATGCTAGTTCAGTTTTAAATAAAAAGAATCATGTTAAGACTAAAAGCTCTGCGCCTGTGCAGCAGCCTAAACCATTCGTGAATTCTGATTTGAATTGTTGGAATTGTAATGAATGTATGTTTTCCCAACGTCATGATTTGTGTCTGATTGATCACGTTAATGAAATGAATGCTATTAAGAATGGTCTTGAATGGAAGCCAACGGGTAGAACTCGTACCCAAGTTGGCTGGCAATGGCTTCCCACTGGTAGGACCTTTACATTAGATGGAAAAATGTGCCCTTTAACTAGGAATGCATCCATTGAGGTTAGGTTTGAGCGTCCTTTAGTTAGGAACACTCGCACTCAAGTATGGAAACAGCGCCCTTTAATTAGGTCAGCCCCCACTATAGTGCCTATCAGTGAAGAAATACCTCAGGATTTAAGCCAACTAGAATCTACACCACCTATTAAGAAAAGGAAGGCTAGTAAATCTAAGAAACCTAGAGTTAGTAAATCTAAGGTTATTAAATCTGTACCTGCTAATAACAAGGAACACTCAGATTCTGATACCTCTACATTGTCTTCGTGTGGTGATATTTTCAGGTGGTCCAAATCATCCTGTGGTATTTGGACTCCGGTTGTTCAAAACATATGACCGGAAATCGCTCGATGCTCCGAAATTTCGTCAGCAAGTTTCTTGGTACGGTTAAATTCGGGAATGATCATATAGCAAAGATTATAGGGTATGGTGAATATCAGATTGGAAACGTGACGATTTCAAGGGTATACTATGTAGAAGGTCTTGGTCATAATTTATTCTCAGTAGGACAGTTTTGTGATTCCAACCTTGAGGTTGCTTTTCGACAACACACTTGTTTCATCCGCAACTTGGAAGGAAAAGATTTGTTGAAGGGATCTCGTGGTGCAAATCTCTATACCTTGTCCTTACAAGACATGATGGCCGCCTCTCCAGTATGTCTTCTCTCTAAAGCATCTAAGACCAAGTCATGGTTATGGCATCGCAGATTATCTCATCTTAACTTTGATGTTATTAATCATCTGGCTAAAAACGATTTAGTTCGTGGTCTTCCAAAGCTTAAATTTCACAAGGACCATTTATGTTCCGCGTGTTCAAGGGGGAAAAGTACCGAGAAATCTTACAAGCCCAAAGCTGAAGACACCAATCAAGAAAAACTTCATCTTTTGCATATGGATCTTTGTGGGCCAATGAGAACTGAAAGTGTGAGCGGTAAGAAATTCATTCTGGTAATTGTGGATGATTTCTCCAGGTTTACATGGGTTAGATTTCTACGTACAAAGGATGAAGCACCGAAGGCTATCATCACTTTCCTGAAATTCATTCAGGTACGTTTGAATACCACTGTCCGCCGTATTCGTATAGACAATGGTACAGAGTTCGTCAACTAGACTCTTCGTGATTATTATGAAGGAGTTGGTATATCACATGAAACATCCGCTACACGCACTCCACAACAAAACGGTGTCGTAGAAAGACGGAATCGTACACTTATGGAAGCTGCTAGGACCATGCTTATTTATGCGAACGCTCCATTGTTCTTGTGGGCAGAGGCTATTTCTACTGCATGTTTCACCCAAAACCGTTCTATCCTTCGGAAACGCCATGGAAAAATACCTTATGAGCTTTTACATGACCGTAAACCCGATGTTTCATTTTTCCATGTGTTTGGTGCTCTTTGTTATCCAAACATCAATAGTGAGAACTTGGGTAAGCTTCAACCGAAAGCCGATATAGGTATTTTCATTGGTTACTCACCGTCCAAAAGAGCATACCGAATCTATAACCGTCGTCTTGGCAAGATTGTAGAAACTATGGACGCAGATTTCGATGAGCTGACAGTGATGGCTTCTGAGCAACACAACTTTGAACCCGCGCTTCATGAGATGGGAACCGGTGCTATTAGTTCCGGATTAGTTCCCAATAATCCTACTTCTACATCATTCTTACCACCATCAAGGCCCGAGTGGGATAAACTGTTTCAACCGTTGTTTGATGAATTCTTCGATCCCCCGACTGATGAAGTTCCAGCACCTGTAGTAATCGCTCCAATCCCTGAAGTGGTTGCTCAAGCTAATGAACCTTTATCTAATGCATCTACAATTCACATTGAATCGGATGCACCTTCACCAAGTGATTCTCAAACTACACCTGAATCGTCACCCCTACTTGTGCCTAATGATGTGGAAGAGGATTCTATTGATCACGACTTGGAATATGCTCACCTGCAAGAGCTTCCTTTCTTTGGTGTACCGATACCTGAAAACCCTTCAGCCGCGTCTACCTCAGAAGAAGCTCCTTCTATTGTTCACTCCAGACCACCTAGGATTGAAAACCATAGCACTAAATGGACAAAAGATCACCCAATTAGGAATGTTATTGGAGATCTAGATCGACCAGTCTCTACACGCCATCAATTACAAGAGAGTGCACTTTATTGCTACTTTGATGCATTTCTCTCTGAAGTTGAACCTAAAAATTGGCAGCAGGCTATGACCCAATCATCTTGGATTGAAGCTATGCAGGAGGAACTAAATGAATTCCAACGACTTGAAGTATGGGAATTGGTTCCTCTCCCGGACAAGGTTAACATCCTTACTTTGTTATGGGTTTATAAGGTTAAACTTGATGAGATGGGTGCGGTATTGAAGAATAAGGCAAGATTGGTCGCTAGAGGATATAAACAAGCCTTGGGTATAGACTTTGAAGAATCTTTTGCTCCTGTGGCAAGATTGGAGGCCATTAGACTATTCCTTGCGTATGCTGCTCATATGAATATGATCGTCTATCAAATGGATGTGAAGACGGCATTTTTGAACGGTGAACTAAGGGAAGAGGTCTATGTTAGTCAGCCGGATGGGTTCGTCAGTACAGAGTTTCCTAATCATGTGTACAAGCTTAAGAAGGCTCTCTACGGGTTGAAACAAGCTCCACGCGCGTGGTATGATCTCCTGTCAACATATCTCATTTCGGAAGGCTTCTCCAAAGGCAAGGTGGACCCAACTCTATTCACTCTCAAGGAAGGCAACGACATGATTCTGGTACAAATTTATGTTGATGATATAATATTTGCTGCCACTAACATAGAATTGTCAAATCGCTTTGAGAAGATAATGTCCACACGCTTTCAGATGTCGATGATGGGAAAATTTTCATTTTTCTTAGGATTACAGATTTCTCAGAATCCCAGAGGCATCTTTATTAATCAATCCAAATATGCTCTAGAATCTCTTAAGAAATATAACTTTGAAAATTGTGACCCCGTGGACACTCCAATGGTAGAGAAATCCAAGTTAGATGAAGATAGGAATGGGACTATTGTCGATCCAAAACTTTACCGTGGGATGATCGGCACCCTTCTCTATCTGACTGCTAGCAGGCCTGATTTGCAATTTGCTGTATGCATGTGTGCCCGGTATCAGGCTCGGCCTACCGAAAAGCACCTACATGTTGTGAAAAGGATCTTTCGGTATCTAAAAGTAACACTTCATCGTGGTCTATGGTATCCGAAAGATTCCTCTATTGCTTTAATATCATACGCAGATGCCGATCATGCTGGATGTCAAGACACGAGGCGTAGCACCTCTGGATCTGTGCAACTCCTTGGAGATAGATTGATCAGTTGGTCTTCAAAAAGGCAGAAAAGCGCTGCAATATCAAGCACGGAGGCTGAATACATCGCCATGTCTGGTTGTTGTGCTCAAGTCCTTTGGATGAGATCACAATTAACTGACTACGGTTTGGGATTCAACAAAATCCCGATGTATTGTGACAACAAGAGCGCCATTGCCCTTTGCTGCAACTATGTTCAACACTCCCGGGCCAAGCACATAGACATTCGCTACCATTTCATTAAGGAGCAGGTGGAGAACGGAGTGATCGAGCTGTATTTTGTCACTACTGAGTACCAGCTGGCGGATATGTTCACCAAAGCATTAGATCGAGGACGAATTGAGTTTTTGATCGACAAGCTTGGCATGAAATCATTCACTCCAGCGACTCTCAAAGAGTTGGCAGAAGAAACAGCTGAATAGTCGTGGTAAACTATTCAGAGTATCCTTTTGTTCGTGATCATGTATATTATCGTAAATATATAAACCACAAAAGAAAAATACAAAAATATAAAACCAACAAAAATCATAAAAAATATAAAACCTACAAAAACCATAAAAATTATAAAATCAAGAAAAACCAAAAATATTTTTTTCGTTTTTAAAACGGGCATGTCTTTTAGTACGGTAATATTTACGGCCTTAGAAATGTCGATCAATATTGACACGGTGCCATAAATAGAGTCCGTATAAAAGTTGTACATTTTTAAAACATGCCCATCATGGCTTGTAGTTATTTCCGACTGCAACCCGATTTTCACATTAAAGTCACGTATTTCCTTGGAAAACGTTGGCTCATAACGGGAATTAATTTTCTCGGGCGTGATTTACAAGCCAAATCATGCAAAGGGATCAAGTTTACTTTACAACTTGGTCTAACACGAATTTGTGTACGTCTCAGTGCATTAATTTGTTAAAATAAGAGAAATCTTATTGACACCACGAATCAAACTTTTTCAAGATATAAATTGGAAATGCTTTCATCAATATTTGACTCTTTAAACAATGACTACAGCTCTTTAAATAGAAAACGGGTCATCGTTTAAGGGGGAGAAAATATTAAAATCATCTTCGTCATTAAAATTGATTTTCAAAAGTGATTGTGGAAAATTAAGGGCTAAATGGTAAAGTGGTTTTGCTTTAGACTACGACTTGTGTTCGTTCAATGTGATAGGAATGGCTTTAAGATCTTGGAGTTTTGCTTATAGATCGATACTTAAGTTGTGTGAGATCGTCGAGTTTAGTTTAACTAAGCAAAATTAAGTCGACTAAAATTATCAATGGAAAGGTAAAATGAATTTAAAAAGTTAGAAACAAAAAGGAAAAGGAGTAAAATTGGAGGGACTTAAGGTGACAATCTGATGAAACTTGTTAAAAAAAATTTTGACCTAGTCAAATATAACCTCCCCCGCCCCCCTTTTTTCCTTTTCACTGTTCTTGCACTATTACCTTACCGCCATTGTTAAACAAACACACAAGCTCACAATACTTGATTATTAATCATTCCATCCTGTTCATTCGCTTAATAAGGTATAAACATCAACATTTAAACTCATTATTCGTCTAATTCTTCACTATCTCCTGGTAAATGAATCGTTTAATTTAGATTAAGTCCTAATTAGGGTTTTGCGTCTAATTGAACAGTAATTGATTAAGATTTGTGGTGGGTTTTGTGTGGATGAGTATGATATGATGTTTAAATGCTTTAGATTGCCTTAGAAATTCACAAACGCGTTTAGAATTAATCCTCTTAGAATGTGTTTTGATGTTCCGGATGAACAAGGATAAGAACTTCCGAATGAAGGATTTTTCTGAAAAACTTCCGAATGAGGAAGTTCCGAATGAAGGACTTCCGAATGAAGGAAGTTCCGAATGAAGAACTTCCGAATGAAGGAAGTTCCGAATGAAGAACTTCCGAATGAAGAAGTTCCGAATGAAGAACTTCCGAATGAAGGAAGTTCCGAATGAAGAACTTCCGAATGAAGGAAGTTCCGAATGAAGAACTTCCGGATGAAGGAAGTTCCAAATGAAGGAATGTTCCGGATGAAGGAAGTTCCGAATGAAGGAATGTTCCGAATGAAGAAGTTCCGAATGAGGAAAAGTTCCGGATGAAGAGTTGTTTGATTAGTATTGTTTGCATGTTATATGTACTTGTTGTATTATGTTATGAAATGTGTTATGCTTAGAAGTAAGAATGATATATATCTATATGTTTTTGTGCATCAACCTTTCATGTCTTATCTTAAGCAGATACAATGACTAATCCAACAGTACAAGCAATCCAAGACTCTAGAGAAGCCGATATTGCTAAAGCACGAACCCTTAAGTTTATACCCAACAACTACCGGCTGAAGCAAATCTCAAAATCCACTCACCATGGATTTAAAGTAGCCATTGCGATCCTTGATCAATCCCATTTTAAGAATGCTTTGAGAAGTAGTGCCTCGGTGCCTTATGAGTATATGTATGAATTTTGGGCTACCAAGGAAATCACTTCAAACAAGATCACCTTCACCATCGACAACAAGCAGCAGACACTCACAGTTTCAGACTTCCGTAAGATTCTTGGTATACGGGATACACCCAAAGGCATGTCATTCTCGAGGGATCCTACTAAAGATGAACTCATGGAGTTATTTGACGCTCTTGGATGTCCGGAAATACGAGTTGCGTCTGAGTTTACGACTGCTAAAGTAGGACAACCTTGGAGAGCATTGATGGGTATTCTCAGTAGATGTCTTACACCAAAAACGAGTGGCCATGATGCTCTGCGCAGTCCTATAATAAACCTGTTCTATGGCATGTACAAAGCTGCAAATGCAGATTATGCATTGTTGATATGGGAAGAATTCACCTTTCAACTCTTCTATAACAAGAAGCTGAAGACAAATTTCTTTCCTTATCCAAGGTTTATCAAGCTTATCATTAATTATTTTATGAAACATGATGCTACTATTGATAGGCGTGCAGCAAGTCGTTATCACACTGAAGAAGCTGATGATACTGTGGATCTGAGGCATGAAGGACCTTCTATTGGTGTGATTCCGGGTCCTATTCCTGATTACCTTCTGACTGATAAAATTAAGGGTTCTGCTGATTACAAGCTACTGCAGCTAGAAATCAAGAAACTGAAAGTAAACCTTCAGACTGGAGAAGATTCGTCTACTACAGTGAAGAGTAAAGGTAAACGCAAACAACCAGCTGCGTTACCTGAACCCGAAACCAAGAAGAAGAAGACAGAGGGTAAGAAGGGAAAGGGTAAGGCTGATGAGATGATCTTACGTGATGAAGAAGATGTTGTTGATCCTGCTCTTGACAAGACAGAGAAACAAATGATGAAGATAGCAATTCAAAGGAGTAGGAAAGATACTGGCGGTAGTGGTTCAGGTGCAAGGGTAGATGTTGAGGATGAGTACGTGGAACCAGATGATGTTGATGAGTTTGGGTCACCTGAACATTATTCCACTTCGAAGGAGCCATCAATCCCTATTTCAGCAAGTGTGGAAAAGGAGTCTGTTGCTCCTACGATCATGATGTCAACTCAACCTTTAGCAACTCAACCTCCACAAATCCAACCCTTACCAACCAGACCGGCGTCAACACCATTTCTTCCACCACCGACAATTCCCATTCTTAGTACCGCAGTAACAACCGAGCCTCTCCAATCAACCCAGAGCAGCTCTGCAACATCTACCATGGCTGCATTGGTGATGGCCGAAATGTTGGATAAACATGTGGATAATCACAAACGCGAAATGGATGAACTTCGCCAAGAGTTACAAAGACGAGCTCAAAGTGAAGAAGCATTTAGGAGAGCCCAAGAGGAGATGATTGCTAGGTTCGCTGCAGATATGGAGGTGACTCGAAAAGCACATGCAGAAGAACTAGCTCGGGTTAAGCAGGCTGAGGCTGATAAGCATGCTGCACGTATCACCAGACTTCAAGCGATGAGGGATAAATACAAAGAGAAAAAAGAAGCACTTGAAGCCTCTGTTGAAGAAAGAGTGCAAGAATCTGTTGAATCCATTATGCCTAAACTGCGTGATGAGTTAAAGACGCTAGCAGCTGATAACTTGTTGATCAAGTCATCCAATCCTTCAGAATCCGCCTACAAGATTGCTTATGACTTGACGGATTTTGAATTGAAGAAGATCCTTAAGGCTCGTATGGTGGAACTTGGATCATTTGATAAGTCTAGGATTCAACGGGCTCTATACAAATCCCTGAATGATGCTATCATGGAAGATGATAGGTTATTCAAAACGTTTGGAAGTGTGGTACCTTATCACATTCTACCTGAAGAAGAAAGGGAAGAAAGTGAGCAGGAAGAGGGTACTGGTGAAGAGGAAGAGGAAGAAGAAGGAGAAGAAGAAAAAAAGGATGACGATGATGGTGATGATGAGGATAAGGATGAGGATGATGATGACGAGGATGAGGATGATGATGATGGCGATGATGGTGGTGATGGGAATGAGGAGAGTGCCAGGGGTAGTAACAGGGATGACAATCAGGATGATGATGGGGGTGAACAGCCTAAAGAGGGAGACAAGGTTACCAGCTCCAAGAAAACTGCTAAGACTGGAACCAAGTCCAAGAAAGATGCAGCACAGAAGGACAAATCAACATCATCGGAATCAAGACGAACTAAGTGGCGCCACGATGTGAATGCCACTACAGCGTCATCGGTTCCCGGTACCTCTATTGCTGTATCTTTACCTATTACCACTAACCCCATTAGTTCTGTTGTTGTTGCTCCTGTGATTGCAGAATCAGTAACAGAACCCGAAGCTGCACAACACTCACCAGTTCACGACACTGCCGAAATGCCTGAAACTGAACCAACAAATGTTCGCACTTCTACTCCTCTACAACAAGCACAACAATCTACGGTTCCTGAACCAAGCACACGAGACTGGGCAGACACGTTGGAGATAGACGAGACTGCACCACCACAGGCTTGGATCACGGCAGCAGCACAATATGATCCGATCACAGACGCTGACAAAGATGTGTTGTATCTCCGTATCCGAAGTCCGATTGACTTATGTGCATTTTTTGCTCATGAGTATAAGACTTCGGTTACTCCATCCTTGGTGAAGAAAGCGCTGAAAGATAAGAGACTTCGTGCCAAAACCCGGTTAACCCAAATGGAGTTCGAGTATTATGCCGATGAGATCCTGAAGGCTCTGAATACCGTTCAACGGCCAGGACTTCATGAATCAGAAAGAGCTCCACCTCCAATGGATCCTTCTCAAGATAATCAGATTGCTCTTGACTTCTTCGTCACCAATGATCTTGTGTATCTACTGAAGGGGTCATCAAAGTACGCAACCTCCCTGACCTTGCTGAAAGCTGCCAACTGGGGGACAATACCCTTTATCGAGGAAAAGGTAAACCGACTCTGGGTCCCAAAGATAAATCGTAATTATGATATGTATGCTGTCATAGGTGCATCTCATTGGGACGAACGAGTCCGAAGGGCGTACAGGGGTTGCTGCCTAGTCAATTTTGGAAGTATCGTTAGATCCGATATCCGCATCTCCAGCACTTTAGGGTTGAAAACTGAAGCCAAGAACGGCTATTATCATGTGACGGAGATTCGCTTGAAAAGGGAGGATGACAGGGAATACAAAATCTAGCAGGGAGATTTTTCCATCATTCGCCTTGAGGATATCGAAGATATGCTGCTTCTGATGACCCGAGATCAACTCACACATATTCCTCGTGAAGACCTCATTGCTTTGAATACAACACTTCGTATGTTCACACGAAGCGTTGTCATCAAGTCACGAGTTGAAGATCTTCAGTTGGGAGTCGAAAGCTATCAAAGGAAGCTTAACCTAACCCGTCCAGTGAATCAAGTGCTACCTCAACATGTAGAAAGATGTCCCTATACCGGCATTTCTGTCCCGAATTACGGCATTTTCTACTTGAACAGTCGAGGTTTGATGAAGTTTATGAGGGTGGGTGAGCTCCATAAGTACAGTGATGGGACTCTTCTACAAGTCAGAGGAAAGTTGGAGCATCTGAACTCGGGTGGGACTTTGCCAGAGATGACGGAGGATTGGCATCCGGGTTACCGGCAGATGGCGAAGTACGTGATCAAGAAGATTGATCAAAAGCTCCGTGAACGTAGATTGATGAGGAGCTTGGAAAGGTTCGTTGGTGGAAGACCATATCTAGTGCACCACAAGCTACTGCAACGATCCATCTAATGGGTCGTACATTTCAGGTCCACTTTATATTGGTTTTCAATTGTGAATATGTATATTTGTGAATATTGTGCTTGTATGGCTTGATGTAGTGTTACGGTATGATAATTTTTCAAGAATTTCTCACGAGATTCTAAATCTTTCAAAATATATCATACTAAAGCACTACAACTATCCCTTATTAACTTAAGGGGGAGCAATAACTTGTTCTATGGCCAAACATCGATTTCATTTTTACCCAAAGACCGGTTAATCCATTCAATATCCCAAATATTAATGGTTAACATTTTGGATAAGGGGAGAAAATGGGATTAAGGAGACTTAAGTGATACTTGGCTAAAAAGATGAAAAAGACTTAACGATAATCCATCTTAATATGTGTAAAGCACGTGTTAAGGGGGAGCGTTTTTTATGAACAAAACACCTAAGGTACAAAACTTTTGATTTCAATATCACAAGTACTTTAGGTGATTTTCAATGATATTTCATGGTGGCAATTCCTTCCCAAAACACGCTTAATTCACGACGGATGTGGTGACAAAAGGGTGGTAGGAATAGGTTTAGTCCAATGATTCATCAGAGCCGATGGAATCTTCCCAAGGACAATTCCCTAGATAGAATTAGAAGTCCTAGGAAAGATGGAGAAAGAATGTGAACGTAGCTGAATGCCGACCAAGTACTTAAGCTAGCACTGGAACAATCACAACAAGGTGCTAGTGATGACGTATTGGTAAGCATTGAAGGGGTTGAAGAATGAAAAAGAAATGTAAAGATAAAGGGTGTAAAGAAAGAAGCCCTCCTTACAACTTTAGGCAGAAACCGGGTCAATACATATGCTATTGAGGTCATTTTTGCTAATGATTCTCGGTATTGAAGAAAGACATCATGGACCCAGTGATGCAATGCACAACCCTTCCCAGCTAACTCAAATATCTCTCAAAAGGTATTTGTTTTAATCACACGGAGATCAACACGTTATCTATTGGTTTATTCACTCCGAATAGACTGGTATTGAAAAGGTGGCACTTCTCTCCAGCCATCGCTCACTAAATCAAAATGCACAATCGAGTCTAGAGCCAAGAGATCATCAAAAGTCTCATTAGGACACTTTCCATTTATTCCTTGCTTTCTCACACACTGTGAAAAGTAAGAGATTTTCATGAGTCCTACGCAGTATTCCTATAATATTGCCAGAACATCCGAGTAATACGCAAGTACTACAATGAAGATGGAAATCCTGCATGAGCCAACATCAAACAAGCTCATGGTAGGTTACACGTGCGGTTCTTTTAGAACCAATCTTGTGAAAAACTGGAAGGTAACAGTGGTTTAATTCTTAATTGAACTTAAACTCGTTCCAGGCCTCTTCGCATTATCATATGATCTTGCCAGAACACTCAGAGTGACTCTTTATTGATCACAGTGACGAGTGGAAATCCTTCTAGTGTCAACATCAAACAGCACTTGGTAGGTGACGTGCAAGATTCTTTATGAATTGAGCTCGTGACAACTGGAAAGCAACGATGGTGAAAATCTTAATTGAAATTCACTTGTTCCTGGTTTCATGAATTGACGGCTTCAAATCACAAGGATAATTTATCCAAGTGATTCACTCTTTATGTTCGCAGTCAGCTTTGGACGGTCGAATAAAGAGAACGGGTTTACCCGCGAAATCCTGTCAGGAAGTTACTTAATTGAAACTATCCGTCACGGGTACGATATCTAATATCGTCCAACGGTCTTCACCGACCGGAGGTAAAATGCTACCGAATTAGAATAAAATGTTCAAAGTCATTTTATTCGTGTCGTTGCTGTGTACCTGTTAAAGACGGTGGCGTTGCTGTGTACCTGTTGAAGACGGTGGCGTTGCTGTGTACCAGTGAAGAAGGTGGTGTTGCGGTGTACCTGTAAGAGTCGTTCCCACATGCTTATGTTTTTCTTCATCAAAGTTTAGCAAATATTCAATAAAGTACAAGATAAAGTCTTCCGCTGTACCAAACTCTGAAACTTTCGAGAATTCAACAAAAAGACATAAGTGTGTGGAACATGGAGTCACGAGGAGGCAAATTCACAAGAGAGGCAAAGATCGCACGCGAAAGGCCAAAGAACAATGCTCTCAAGCCAAAGACGAAAAGATCAAACCAACATATTCACAACAAAAGAAAGAAAAGAAGAAAAGACTACGAGCTAAAGAATGAAGACTTAGTATAGTATGCTAGGTTTAGAACTTTGTAAACGTGGAGTGACCTCCCTTAAGGGGAGATTGTTAGAAATACATTTTTACGTATATAAGAAGTATCGGTCACTCCACAATATTATTAATGTTGTAATAGCTCGTAGTTAACAAATAGTCATTAGTTGCTTATTAAGTTAAGTAAGAACCGGTCCATGGGCTTGTCATGGACCGGCCCAAGCCCATTGTAAGTTTGGAGTATAAATACCCCTTTCCACCATGGAAAGGGTTGGTTGTTGTCATTTTTCTAGTTTCATTTATTGAAATAACACATAGTTTCTCTCACTTTCTCTCTCTAACTTTCTCTCTCTAGAAATCAACAAACCCCTTCATAGATTAATAGGTTATAATATTCTACAGCGCCCCACTGGTAGAACTTTCACTCTTGTAGGAAACGAGTGCCCTTTAACTAGGATTGTCTCTGATTCTACTAAGACTACTAGGGAGGAAATTGCAAAGGATGATACATCACTTAAGCCTGAACTTAAGGTTTTCTATAAAAGGAAACGTTTGCCAACTAAGACAAGTGAATCATCCCCTCAAGCCACCTCTGGCACAAGAAAAGAAAATTATGAATCCCCACATGGTTCTAAGATAGATATCACTAACCCACATAAAAGCATACAAACTCCTAATGAGATTGTAGGTACCAAAGTCCACGTTCAACAAGAACACAACGGTCTGATCTTTACATATCGTTCAACTAAGGACACTCTCAGAGTTTGGTTACTGAAGAAGTTGATATCAAAGAATCAAGTGTCTCAGGGGATTCGCAGTTAAACATCGTGTGTAAAAAGGACTTATAGTCACATCACAGACTGTAACTCGTTCATCAATGAAAGGAAAGTTTATCGCCGATGATAAACTTATCCTCAGAACGAGAAATTAAGTTTTCTCGGGCATGAGCTAAAATTAAAAACATTCGAAGTTTTTAAGCTCATGCACAATGGCTCACATTCAAATCACAGTATGTGACCCAAACTTCAAAGAAAGGGAAGTTTATCTACGCAACGATAACTTACCCTCAAAACGAGAAATTAAATTTTCTCGGACACGAGCTTACATTAAAACTATACAACAGTTTTAAGCTCGTGTAAAAAGGCTCATCATTAAATATCAGATGATGACCCGACCTTCAAATAAAGGAAAGTTTATCGCCGATGATAAACTTATCCTCATTAACGAGAAATTAAATTTTCTCGGCCACGAGCTTACATTAAAACTATTCAACGGTTTTAAGCTCGTGTAAAATGGTTCATTGTTAAATGTCAGACAATGACCGGTTCTTCAAATAAAGGAAAGTTTATCACCGATGATAAACTTATCCTCACAACAAGAAACTAATTTTTCTCGGGCATGAGCTTATGTTAAAAATATTCAAAGTTTTTAAGCTCATGCACGATGGCGTATAATTATATTTCAGATTATGCCCCGGACCTCAAAGAAAGGAAAGTTTATCGCCGATGATAAACTTATCCTTACAACGAGAAATTAATTTTTCTTGGGCATGAGCTTATATTAAAAATATTCGAAGTTTTTTAAGCTCATGCACTATGACTTACAGTTAAATATCAGACTGTAACTCGGACTTCATTTTTAGTAAATCTTATCTTTAAAGATAGCTTATCCTCGTAACGGGGAATTAAATTTTTCTCGGTCATGAGCTTGTATTAAGACATTCCAAGTTTTAAGCTCAGAAAGGAAAGTGTATCTTTTAAATAAGAGAACTTCTCCTCATAACGAGAAATTCATCTTTCTCGGTCATGAGCTTTATGTTAAAACATTCAAAAGTTTTTTAAGCTCATGAAAACGACATCTAAGTAAATGTCAACTTAGGACTCGTTCTTCAGTTAAAAGGAAAGTTTATCGCTGATGATAAACTTATCCTCACAACGGGAAGTTTACAACTTCTCGGACTTGAGCTCGTTTAGTAAGATATTCAACATCTTAAGCTCAAGTAATTGGTTTTCAAAACTTTGAACACAATTTTTCGAGAATTTCTTAAAAGGTTTTTCTAAATCTTTCAAAATTGTGTGTTCAAATTTTTTTGATAAAAAGAGCATGTCTTCTGAAATCGATAATATTTACGATACTAGAAATGTCATTCAATAATGACACGGGGTTGTAGATAAAGTTCGAGCAGAAGTTCAAATGTTTTAAAACATGCTCAAAATGGCTTGCTATTATTTCAGATAGTAACCCACTTTTCATATTAAAGTCAAGCATTTCACCGGAAATCTTTGACTCAACAACGAGAATTAATTTTCTCGGGCATCGTTTACTTTATAACCATGTAAGGGATTGTGTTTACGTAATAACACAATCTAACACAAATATATGTACGTGTCAGTGCATTTATTTGTTAAAACAAGAGAAATCTTGTTTTTATGAAGTTATCATCTCCACCAACCGTAGCAACTTACAATTGATATCTACATACTCGACGATGCGACTACTCCAACGGCGACTACAGCTCTTTTAATAGAACACGGGTCAACAATTGAGGGGCAGCAATTTTCCATCATTCAGAATCTTGACGCCGAAAGTGCCAAGTTCACATATTGGTGTCAAGACAACGATATCAATTGTACACATAGAGTCAAGACATAACTTCAGACGTGATGAGGCGACCAACATTCATGAACAAGAACCATGTGATTCTATCATATGATGTTCTCCATCATTCAGGTCCAATCTCGTACATTGCTAATCTTGTGAATACATTATCATATATGATCTTTGCATGTGATAAGTACCTTACACTTGTGTTTAAAAGGTACTTCATTCACGTTTCAAGTATACCTTCATTAGTTTGAGGGGGAGCTTGTGTAAAGCATGAAGATATTTGGATTGCATTTTTCTTCCCAAATTTTCTTAAAACTTTATTAAATCAATTGATATTAAAAACATCGATTGGGCGAATATTTTTAATATGGGGGAGAAAATGTGATTTAATAATGAGATCAATCAATTTAATGGTTTGACTTAATGTGCTGGCTCATCCCGACATGTGCGAAATATTTTCGAATATAGTGGCATATTTTAAGGGGGAGCAAAATGGATTTGGATATCAAAATGGATTTCATGGTGACATATACTTACCCACAACATCTATATTCACGACGGTGACGATTGTGGTGACATAAGGACGGTAGGATAGGTTAAGTCCAATGATTCTTCTAGAACCGGAGGAATCTTCCCAAGGATATTCCATAGCTAGAAATAGTAGTCCTTAGGAAAGATGGAGAAAGATTGTGAACGTAGCTGAATGCCGACCAAATACTTAAGTTAGCACTGGAACAATCACAACAAGGTGCTAGTTATGACGTATTGGTAAGCATTAAAGGGGTTGAAGAATGAAAAATAATTGTAAAGATAAAGGGTCTAAAGAAAGAAGCCCTCCTTACAACTTAGGCAGAAACCGGGTCAATACATATGCTATTGAGATCATTTTTAATGATGCTCGATATTGAAGATAGACATCATGGACCCAGTGATGCAATGCACAACCCAATCCAGCTAACTCAGATATCTCTCAAAAGGTATTTGTGTTAATCACACGGAGATCAACATGTCTTCTATCGATTTATTCACTCCGAATAAGTTGGTATTGAAATGGTGGCACTCCTCTCCAGCCTTCGATCGCTAAAATCCAAAATGCACGATCGAGTCTAGAGCCATTTGAGATCATCAAATATCTCATTACGACACACTTTCATAATTTCTTGCTTCTTCACAGACTGTGAAAAGTAAGAAAGATTTTAAGAGTCCTACGCAAAATCTTCATGATCTTGCCTGAACATCCGAGTAATACGAAAGTATTTACAATGAAGATGGAAATCCTTCTTGAGCGAATATCAAAAAGCTCATGGTAGGTGACTTGTGCGATTCTTTATGAATCAAACTTGTGATAACTGGAAAGCAACAGTGGTTTAATTCTTAACTGAATTTAAACACGTTCCAGGCCTCTACGCAATATCTTAGTGGTCTTGCCAGAACACTCAGAGTGATACCTTAGTGTTCACAGTGATGCGTGGAAATCCTTCTAGTGTTAACCTCAAACAGCACTTGGTAGGTAACTTGCAAGATTCTATACGAATCAAGCTCGTGACAACTGGAAAGCAACGGTGGTGCGATTCTTAATTGAATTTCACTTGTTCCAGGAACATGAATTGACGGCTTCAAATCATGCGGATATTATTATCTAAATGATTCACTCTTTATGTTCGCAGTCAACTTTGGGCGGTCGAATAAAGAGAATGGGTTTACCCGCGAAATCTTGTCAAGGAGGTTCTTAATTGAAACTACCTGTCACAAGTACGATATTTTATATCATCCAACGGTCTTCACCAACCGAAGGTAAAATGCTACCGAATTAGAATGAAATGTTCAAGGCCATTTCATCCGTGTATATGTTTTGTTGCTAACTGTCTTATGCAGCGTAACAAGAAGGTGGCATTGCGTTGTACAATCCAGAAGAAGTTGTCACCACATGCTTATACTGTATGCACTTAATACTTCAACAAATTCAAGAAAGTCTAAAAGTCAAGTCTTCCGCTGTATCAAACTCTGAAGCTTTTAATAATTTATAAAAGAATAAGTATGTGGAACATGAAGTCACGAGGAGGCAAATATCACAAGTGATGAATGCACAAGGTCAAGGCAAGGAAACATGCTCAAGACTAAAGTCAAAGATGTCATCTGCATATTCACAAGAACAAGATCGAAGACTCAAGCATAGTATGCTAGGTTTAAGATTTTGTAAAATGGTGTGACCTCCCTTAGGGGGAGATTGTTGGAAATACGTTTTTCTAAAGAAAGTCTCGGTCACATCATTGTTAGCATAGATCACGAGCTATAGAATATTTAGGACATTGTCACTTGGAGTGACCTCCATTAGGGGGAGATTGTTAGAAATACGTTGTTATGTATTTAGAAAGGATCGGTCACTCCAAAGATAGATTCAAGTATTGGGCTCGTGATCCAATGTATAAACATATAGCCCACCAAAGCCCACATGTAGGGTGGCTATATAAACCCCCTCCTAGCATGTTAGGAGGGGTTGAACACTTAATCACATTTCTCATTTTCCATCTTTCTCCATATTCTCTCTCTTTTCTCTCTCTACCTTTCTCTCTCTAGTTCTTCCATTTCATCCATCTCATTAGATAAATCAAACATATCTACAATCCTAAGATTATATGATTCTACAAGAGCAAGCGAAGTTAAAGTCAAGAATGTAGACAAATTAGCAGATAGTGAGCGCTGATAACTCAAATCAGGAAGGTAATCATTCATCGGGCGTTGACCATCTACATGTCATTAATGATATGCTATTTAGTTGGTCTATATGTTCCTTAAGCTTTTATCTAATTATTTTGGTTTTGATATTAGCCTATTACGGTCGTGTGTTGCTATATAATGATAAGAATGAACCTGGTATATATATGTGTACTACTAGACACATGCAAACAATCTTCTTTGTGCAATTTTGGTGCACTAATTATGTAGAAGTGCCTATTTCACATACTTCGCGACATTTTTTCCAAAAACTTTGGTGCAGACTTCTTTAGAAGTGCCTATTTCATATAAACATTTGTGTATGAATCCAAACAAACTATAATGAACTTATATAAACCTAAAAGTTATGAAATAAGCTATAAAAAGATGAACTTATGAAACATAACCCGAAAACCAAATAAGCGATAATCCGGTTATATAAGCAGAGACAAACACCCCGTTAATAACAATGGTACACCTAAACTAAACATATAAAATATGAAGGGGTTGTTACTTTCGTCGATTGTAGGGTAATGTATCTTACCTTTTTCAAGTACCTAGACCAACTAAACAGATATGAACGTACGACATCCCGCCTGTAAATTCACCCGTGGTTTCTGATAGAACCACTAGTGACAAATGTCGATAATTAGGTCATTTTCTTTTCAATTTTCGTGTTGAGATTTCACTTTTAAAACATAAGATGTGCTGGTTAAACGTTATTTAACAAAGCTTTAGGCAAACAATAAGAACCAAGCTAATCCAAACAACCTAAACCCAATAAACGTCAAACCTAAAATCTATTTTCTCTTTAATAAAAACCACAGACAATAAATTAAATTAAAATGGAAACAAACCGATTGATTCAATCTAATGTTAGCAACAACATAAAGAGTATCAAATCCATTGTTTGCTTTGAGAAGCTAGCCTCGTCATCGTATCTTTTGGGACCTCAAATGCTAAAAATGCAAAAACCCAGATGACGATAAACCATAAAGAATGGCAAACATATTTTAGATCAAACTCAAAAAAACTTGGGTCAATGATCGTGATAAAGATCAAAGAATGAGAAATATCACTCGTCACACACCACCGACAACACTGATTCTGCTCACCATCCCCACACGCCCATCACCGTCGTCACACACCTTGAATGGTGGCATCGTGGCAACAAGTGGCAGCGAAGCATGAGAAACAAATAGAGTCGAGAGTGTGTGAGATGAGATATGAGAGACAAAATTGTTTTTTGGTGTATTGTTATATAAACTTTGAGGGGGTTCAATTTGATTGATACAGTTGGGACAATTTTGAAAATAAAAGAAGCGTGCTGGAGCATACTGCAATGAAAACCCCATGAATTGTCAAATGTTAAAGATATCGAAATCTAGTAAAAAAGATTCTTAGTACTTACCTGATATAGATAGAATGGAACTTACAAAATAAGCTACAAAGGAAAATTTTCAATTTTCAACATTTCACATCTCTCCTTTATAATTAGTATAGATATAGATATAGATATAGATATAGATATAGATATAGATATAGATAAATAGTTTTTTGTGTTGGATATATATGTAATTTAGAGGCTTTGTAAGGATATATATGCAATACCTTCTAAAGTATAATATATTTGAAGGGTATATCAGTAATTTAAACCTTTAACAAATAAGCTCTTATAAGTCAACCTTTTATTTAAAAATTACTTGTTTAAATTAAAAAAACTAACAACTCTAAAAAATAATTGTGTCAAATAAAGCTACTTATTACAAAATATAACAAAAAAATAACAACTCTAAAACCTTTAAAACATCTTACCAAACAAACCCGATATCTAAATATCAAACCTGACACAAACCCGTATATTATTCTAAATTATGCCCTTTCCAAAAAAAATGTTTAGCTAATTATTTTTATTTATACTAGGTACTTGCAAAATGTGCGATGAAGAATATTAGGTATCTTAAAGACTTAAAGCGAAGATGTATAACCCTATTAAAATAAGAGAAATGATTGGTATGCCTAAAATTTATGCCTAATTTAATGCCTAAACATATGTGGCAAGAATTCATTGGTTGTATCAACCGGACTCACGTCTTCAAAATTCAATAACATAGTGACACATACATTAGGTACATAATTAAGCATAAGTTTTAGGCTTTCCAATCGTTTTCCTTAAAATAATTGAAGGATGCCATGTAGTTAAGGATTACAATTCAACATGTACTCAAAAAGAAATATCATATGTATGAATTTTCTCATGAACAATTTGCAAGTGAGTTTTCTTTGTTTGAGTCCCTATGACATCATAGTAATGTTGTATGATATTGTAAATCTATGCTTAATCTAGAGATAGAAAGAGACAGAAAGATGGTGAGAACACACACACATTTAGAGAGAGAAATTGTAGAAAACACACTTTACTATGTGTAAATATTATGTGAACCACTACCTTTCTATCTCTTTCTATCTCTTTCTCTCTCTAGACTAAGCATAGATTTACAATATCATAAAAATAGTATCAAGAGCCATGGGATGATTGTATTGTTTATGTGTTTGTGTTCTTGATTTTCGTGCCTATTTTCAATCTAAATCATTCGAACAAAAAAAATTTGTGTGTTTTTTATGGTTTTTTCTTGATACAAATCTTCTACATAGTTGTGGTAGACATTTGGTATATTTACTTTGGCTAAAAACACAAAATTTTTGGGTGTTTTGATCATTTTTTTGGCTTAAAATCTCGAATTGGTTGGGTTTTGTCCGAGAAAAGTGGGAATTTGATCACTGTGGTACTATTCCGACAGAATTCCATCGGAAAAGGGTTTCTATATTCCGATATATATATTCTGACAGAATTCCATCGAAAAGGGTTTCTATATTCCGATACATATTCCGATAGGTATTGTGATTAGATATTCTGATAGGTTATTCCGATAGGTTATTCTGACAGGTTATTCCGATAGGTTATTCCGACAGGGTATTCCGATAGTGATATTCTGATAGTGATATTCCGACAGGTTTTCCGATCCATATTCTGACAGGTTTTCCGATCCATATTCTGACAGGTATTTCGATCCATATTCCGACAGGTTTTCCGATCCATATTCCGACAAGTATTCTGATCCATATTCCGACAGGTATTCCGATCCATATTCCGACAGGTATTCCGATCAATATTCCGATCCATATTCCGACTGGATTAAATTTTGGAATTTCGAAGGATTAAATTTGGGCATTGCGATAGAGTGACTAGTATTCCAATACTTTTTTTCAAAAAACGAGTTTTTGTTTGCCTGGGAATTTTTGGTTTCTCGAGAACAATTATTAGGGGAATTCAACATTTTTTCTCGACTTCAACACACGAAAACAAGCACATTTACTTTCTCTCATTGTTCAATCAACGTTTGTAAATCTTAACTTATCGAAATGGAGTACACATCTCTTACGGATAAATCATCCTCTCGGGTACGGATAATCGTCCACCGATGTTGGTGAAAAAAATGTACGAGGATTGGGCTTCCTGAATGGAACTTTATATGTTGAACAAAGAAAACGGACATCTCATTTGGGCATCGGTGCTCAATAGACCATTGGTATATGGTACTGTGACGGAAGGTACTCTTACTCGTCCTCGCACAACGGGTGAATTAATTGGAGATGCTAAGATTCAAGACAAGTGTGATAAACAAGCAACAAACATCATTCTCCAAGCCCTTCCTCCATATGTCAACAAACTTGTGAGTAAAAATAAAGTTGCCAAAGAGTTATGGGATAGAATTCGTGTTCTAATGCAAGGCACCTCGTTAACTAAACAAGAACGAGAGTGTAAGCTATATGATACGTTTGATAAGTTTGCCTATGTCCCCGGGGAGACTCTCAATGATTACTATTTGAGATTCACTCTTTTGATGAATGAGCTTAAGATCTATCGCCTGGAAATTCCTACGTGTTGATACAAAAGTTGGATGATCCTTGCTAGACCCGAATTAGGCTTAATTCGGGTAGGCTGGGTTCTGGCTCTTGCACTAAGTGAATAACTTGCTGAGATCCTACATACTAAAGCAACACGCGTTAGACTTACCATGGGAGCGTATCCCACGATTAGACTCCGGCGTGAGAGTAAGTAATCGGTTAGGGATAAGAATCGGATGTGAGGTGAGAGTATGGAGAATATCATACCTTTGTGGAACCCTTGGGGGTTCCTTATATAGGTAGTGAAACCCTAATGGGCTCACTGTTACTTCGGCCCCAAGCATAAGATAATCACCATAATTATCTTGATTGTTATCTTCTAATTATGGTGAGTGTATATCCTATTCTTTTGGGCGAATCCCAATCCTGATAGGATTGTGATTCTATCTAACCCTGTCCCGGCCGTGTCGGGTCGTGGGCTGCATGCCTCTTATACGTCCACTATTCATTCAAGCCCATAAGATGAAATAACATTAATCCAACCCATTCGTGATGGGCCGGCTACAGGTAGTACCCGTGGGCCGGGTTCATGACCCGGCTGGGGACTATACATCATCATGTCCCCCCAGTCTAGTTGTTACAGCCATAGGCGTAACCTCTAGACTAACGAATGCCTTGTATATATGGCTATCACAAACATAGCCGCACCTAAAAAAGGTCGGTCGAGACAACATTAAGGAATGCATTAATGGTAGGCATTAGTCGGATGTTTTGTCTGCAAAAGTGCACCATTCAAGCCCACCCTTGGGCCACGTAAAACTATTTAAGAAGTGACCCGTGGGTCCCTTCTGACATTTCAGAATTGTCAGACATCCCCACCGTTAGATAGGCGTAGTGGGTTACACGTGTCAAACATCCATGGTACCTCGTAACCCGAGGCAACCCTATAAAAGGGTTGGTGTGTGCAACTGTGTAAACACAAAGTTTACATCTCCATTTCCGCTATTGTTATATACTTGCTCAATCCTTCACTCCTTCTCTTCTTTTTCCACGGAAATTCACCACACCAGGTTAGGCCACCGCGCCTTTCTAATCCTTTTTATAAATCATGGTGAAAGATAATCCCATTATCACGGACGTCCTCAATGTGATGAAGCCGGAGAGATATATAGACTTCCTGTCTGAATATTATATTCCGGAGAGCGTACACCCCACCTATCCAGGTGATGGTGAAGCTATCACAGATGCTCCTAGGGGGAAAATAGGCGTGTATATGCGCCTATTTGACTCGGCGAACTACCGCATCCCCTTATCTAGGTTCCTCGTAGATGTGTTGTTGTATTATGACTTCCACATAACACAGCTTCATTGCATAGGGGCGTGCAAGGTTAACCAATTCGAGGTTACTTGCCACGCCTGCGAAATAACCCCCACTCTTAATCTGTTTAGGGTATTTTACTCCCCCCCAAATGGTAAATGGGTGGCTGTCTTTTAAGAAACGATCCGTCACAGCCCCTATGTCGTATAGGAAACCCCTAGATTCCCTCAAAAATGGTACGACCATTACTTCTTTGTAGACGCCAAGGTATTCCTAACCCCATTTGTGATGAAGTACAAAGTAAGCTTCGACCCCCTACCCTCATCCAAAGATTATAGCAGCCAGGATGTGAAAATATTAGACACCCATCACACTGATTTCCATAGGGGCCTGCCGGAGCACTTCCTATGCTTAATAGGAATCAACCACAACTATTTTGGGAGGGAGAATAGATATCCATGCTTTCTGACCGAGCGTAGACAAGGTAGGTATTTATTGAATATGCGTATGAGCGTCATAAACACTTGTAAACTTGCTAACACTTATGTGCGTTTATGTTCACAGAGATGAAGTTGTTTGGTTTGCTACGCCAAGGTGATCCAAGTAAGGTGCCGCAGGGATTCCGACCCCTGAAAGAGGACGAGCCCCCACTACTAGTTGATACCGCAAACATGACCATCGCTTTGGAAGAAACAACCGAGCAGCGGTCAAATGAGTAGGAGCCCGTGATCCAAAAGTCACCCCTGGATTTCTATAATGAAGACGGTGGTGAGTTGCTGCTGGAAAATGCCACCTCTCTCCAAGGTGAAGAACAAATTACCAACCCATCCATCAACCGTGCAGTTGATGATGAGGAAGGAGGAGAAGATGAAATGGCACAGGAGGCCGGATCCTCCCACCCATCAAAGCCAGCATCCAGGAAGCGCAAAACCACCAGGAAGGTGGTAAAGAATGTGGAGCTTGAGGCGGGGGAACACAATGCTCCCCCCAAGAAACTGAGGCAAGACCCCCCGTAGTTCCAAGTGGGAAGCAGCACCACCATGCCCTAAGGCAACCCCCCGCCGAAAGTAGATGCCCATCTCTGGAAGGCAACACCTGTTAGTGTTGTTGCCCCTACCGTGACGTAAGTACTAAAATTCTTCATAATATATGATCTCCCAATAAAACTCATAAGTGTTTGTCTTAATAACAGGGTGGACCCGTCGGTAGTAGAACAAGAGGAAGAAGTGGAGAGAGAACCTTCTCCTATGATATCCATGAGGCCCCATATCCTCCCCTGACTCATGAAGAGGAGCCTCGTGTTGAGGGTCCCGACACCAACCTCCGCCTGGCATGGAACTTGTCCAGCCTAACAAGACTAGAGGCGGAGTCTGAGTGTAAATAATTCATGGACCACCTAACCCCTCCAGCACTGGCACAAGATTTAGATGAACTCGAGCATGGGACGCTGCTGGAGCAGTATGATGTGGCCACGGTGCACCAGGTGATAGTTGGTGCGGCCCTATGGTGCCGTCTGGAAGAATCCTTGGCTAACGTGAGCCGTGCTGACAGGAGGATCGCTCATAGAGAAGAAATGGTGGAAAAGCATGAGGAGACCATATCCTCCTTACAGGTAGCCTTGGTTGTGGCAGAATCGACAATTAAAGAATAAACCAACCATGCCAATGCCTGCGAGGAGCGCATTGCTGAGCTAGAAGGCCTCCTAGCTGCATCCAATGAGAAGGTACGCACCCTTATTTATACCCATTGTTCACATAAGACCTGTCTTCCCTTGTAGTAACCCCAAGTGTTATTCGCAGGTATCAACAGCCGAAGCCACCGCCAGAGCCGTAACGGACCAAGCCTCCATCATGGCACAAGAGCGTGATATGCTAAAGGAAGAACTCACCCAAGCACGGATTGTCATGGAAGAGCGAGCAGCAGTGGCAGAGGGAGAGTTGAACATGCTGGCGACAGACTGCCCCAAAGTGTTGGCCCTCCACTACTCACGGACATAGCCGGTCGTAGGTGGATTGTGGGCCATGGGATGCGCCTTGGCGTGACCAAGGTAACAGAGGCTCCTCATTTTGTGCAGGCCTTTGCAGATGTCGTATTAGACGACATTGACCGTGGTAGGCACGAGGGTTTGATCAAGGCTGCGAAACTGATAAGCAACAAAGAAGACATCTCCCAGCACTCCTACCATAATCCTGGAGCAGAGGATAAGATGACCGCCTCCATGGCCGCCCTTGGGGAAATTCAGCACCCCTTCCTAGATGATCTTGAATCGTTAAAGGATGATTCCAACGAGGCGGTCATGACCAAGCTCACCACAGACCCAATCCAACTAACCCTGCCAACATATGACGCTAGCTTGAAGGTTATGAAAGGTGAGAAGCTATTAGCCGAGGCGTTGGATGCCAATCTGGCTCGGGCGCAAAGTGGCAAGGATGCTCGCGGCGAGGCCCTCCGTGCCCTGATTGTAGAAGCGGAGAGAGAAATAGGAGAGTTCCTACCTCCTTTGTAATTTACCTTGTAAACATTTGTATCTTGTACTTATCTGCCAGTGCATGTACACGGCTGGAACTCATAATATTGTTAGAATATTATATATATAAGTCCGTGGTGATCACGTCAATTTTGTTTATTGAATTTGAAACTTGTTTATTTTCTTTAGATATCGTGTATCTATGTTGCATGACATGTCACGGCTTATCAAGAATAAAACTAAGTCTATATTTTACTAGACGTGCAGCGTGTGTCTTTATCATGTCCGGCACTAAGTAAGTACCGCATGCGGGAACTTATGACAACGTCTTGTCAATAACGTGTCTAGTAAGGATACATGATCCGCGTCACTGGGGTTGCATCCCTCTTATGTGACAAGTTGAATTATTAGGTTCACTTAATCCTCTTATCCCACCTGGGAGCGAATAGTACATGTACGGTTTGAATGAATGCATACGACTAAGAAATAGCACATTATGGAAATAACAAATAAATCTAAGACATGAGACAATAATTTGCACAAGAACAGGTCGTGGAGCTAGCTAGGCACCACGACATTTTATTAGAACGTTTATGATTTTTTGACAAAATTAAAATCCTAAGACAAACAGAACCTAGAAAGCATGAAAACAAAAAAATACATGGATCTTCATTGAAGCCAACCATAGCGAAGTGTCCATGCGGAGGCCGTAGCCTTTCAAAGATAGCTTTTTTTAAGGTTGTAGATATTCCATGTACGTTCCAGGTCACGGCCATCCATATCACACAACTTGTACGCGCCTAGTCCTAAAGCTTCCATAACCTCATACGACCCTTCCCACTTGGGACCCAACTTTCCTGTATTCTCCGCACGACTTGCCTCGTTAGCACCATAAACAAAATCCCCAAGTCGGAAGGAAACACCTTTGACCTTGGCATCGTAATAAGCCTTCATCCATGCCTTGGACTTGGCCCCATTGATGGCCGCTATCTCTCTTTTTTCCTCTAACAGGTCCAGATTAATCCGGAGTTGCTCATCGTTCATGACAACATTAACTTTTGCCGTGCAGATGGTTGGCATCCTAATTTCTGCTGGGATAACAGCCTCGGTTCTATAGGCCAGAACGAATGGAGTGTCCCCATTGGTTGTTTTGATCATAGTCCTATGTGTCCATAGAACATGCAGCAGCTCATCTACCCACTTGGCACTTCGTTCATCTAAGCGTGCTTTGATGCCTTCACCTAGGCTTCTATTTGCCCGCTCTATAAGACCATTAGTCTGCGGGTGTTTAACTGATGCGAAACGCCACGTGATGTTCAATGTTGCGCACCAATCCTTGAATGGATTATCTGCGAACTGCTTCCCGTTATCCGAGATGATTTCTCATGGCAAGCCAAAGCGGCACACAATATTTTCCCAAACAAACTTTTTGATCTGTTTGTCCGTAATGGATTTAACCGCCTTAGCTTATATCCATCGTGTAAAGTAGTCCATTGCGACGATCAAGAACTTAACTCCTCCCGCGGAAATGGGAAAAGGTCCTGCAATGTCTATCCCCCACTTATAGAATGGCCATGGGGATGTGATGGGTGTTAGCTCTTGCTGTGGATGTCGCGGTACTAGCCTGTGCACTTGGCAATCGCTGCATTTACGAATCATGTCCCGTGCATCCCGATGCATAGTCAGCCAATAGTACCATGTGCGTAAAGCTCGTGCTACTACGGATATGGGGCCTGTGTGCATACCGCATGACCCTTCATGTATCTCACTAATCACATAGCTAGCTTGGTGTGGTCTGACGCATCGCAACCACGGCTGTAGGAAGGAGCGCTTGTACAGAGTACCTTTTCGGAGCTTAAAGTGCTGCGACTTTCTTCTGATACGTCGTGCCGCCTTTTCATCGTCTGGAAGGGTCTCACCAGTTAAATAGCTGATGATCGGGGTTATCCATGTAGGTCCCTCTTCCTCAACTATAGTTACGATTTCCCCTCTTATAATAGATTTTTTCTTGAGTATTTCTACCAAGACTTGTTTGGATAAGTCGGCGAAGCTTGTAGACGTAATCTTGCTAAGAGCATCCGCCTTCTTGTTTTCACCTCTTGGTACCTGTTTGATAGAAAACTTCCCAAAAGTGGCTATGAGTGACTTGACCTTCTCCAAGTATTGGATCATGTTAACCTCCTTGGCTATGTAACCCACTAGGATGTAATTCGCAACAAGCCATGAGTCCACGTAGGCCTCAAGGTTGCGGACTCCCATTCTAGCGGCGATTTTTAAACCCGCAATCAATGCTTCATATTCCGCCTCATTATTCGTGGTTGTGAACTCAAAACGCAGGGCGTAGGTAAACTCCATTCCTTCCGGATTCGTGAGAATAAGGCCGGCTCCTGATCCGTCCGTGCACGAAGATCCGTCAGTAAACAAAACCCATGGTTCTGCTGGAATTTCCTCTTTTTGTACCATTGGTCCGTCCTCCTCTGGTTTCTCAATTAGGAAGTCTGCCAAGATTTGGCCCTTGACCGCTGTCCTTGGTCTATAGGAGATGTTATGTTCTCCTAGTAGAACGCTCCACTTCTGTAGCCTCCCGGCCACATCTGGCTTAGAGATGATTTGTTTTATTGGTTGATCAGTGATAACCACAATTGGGTGCGCCTAGAAGTATCGGCGTAACCTTTTCGCGGCGTATACCAATGACAAAACCAACTTCTCCATAGAGGAATAGTTCAACTCTGGCACTTGCAATGCTCTACTGATGAAGTAAACCGGAGTCTGGACTGTATCACGATCTATCATGAGTACCGCGCTTATTGCTCCGTATGTAGCAGACAGATACATGATGAGCTCTTCCTTAGGTCGGGGAGCCACTAGCATGGGGAGAGCTGCAAGATGTTCTTTGAGTTGTCTAAAGGCTTCCTCTGCCTCCTTTGTCCAGTGGAATTCTCCTTTCTTTAAACACTTCTTGAGTGTTTTAAATAGAGGTAATGACTTTTCCGTGGATTTGGACAAGAATCTGTTGAGTCCGGCCAGCTTTCCATTTAGTGATTGTACCTCTTTTCATGTCTGAGGGGATGGTAACTGTATCACCGCGTTCGTCTTCTCCGGACAAGGCTTGATGCCGTTTGGATTAATCATATACCCAAGGAACATCCCTTCGGTTGCCCCAGACGTGGACTTTTTTGGATTCAGTTTCATGTTGATCTTCCTCAACGTGTCAAACGTCTCATGTATATCACGGAGAAGTGCTTCCTCCGTATGACTCTTGATGGCCATATCGTCAACATAGACCTCGAGGTTGCGGCCTATCTAGGAGTCGAAGGCTTTATCAACAAGTCGCTGATATGTTGCTCCGGCGTTCTTTAGTCTGAACGGCATTTTTGTGTAACAATACACGCCCTGACTAGTGTGAAACGCCGTTTTCTCCTCATCTTCCTCTGCCATCTGGATCTGATGGTATCCTTTGTACGCATCTAAAAAACACTTGAAATGGTATCCGCATAAGGATCCTACTTTCCAATCAATTTCTGGTAGCGGATAGCAGTCTTGTGGACAAGCTTTGTTCAAGTCCGTGAAGTCCACACAAATGCGCCAACTCCCGTCATGCTTCTTGACCATGACTGGGTTAGATAACCACTCATGATAGTATACCTCGCGCATAATTCCTGCATCTACTAATTTCCTTACCTCATCTAGTATGACCTTGCTGCGTTCTGGTGCTTGACCATGCTTCTTTTGTTTAACAGGAGGATATCCCTGGCGGATTTGAAGTTTATGTTCTACTATCGAATGTGGCACACCTGTCATGTGCTTGGGCTCCCATGCCAATATATCAAGGTTCTCCTTTAGGAGAGAGCACATGGCCCTCTTCCCGTTATCCGATGGCATTCCCCCTATGGCCACCTCTTGCTCCGGGTAGTTGGGGTGGATTACCACCTTCCAATTAGGGGGTGGTGATCCTTCCTTAATGGGAACAGGCTGGACTGGTGTTGTCACTGTGTGGCATTCAGATTCTGGCACGATCGAGTTATAGATTGTAGCAATTCCCCCTTCGATTGGGAATTTAATCATACCATGAGCCGTAGATGGGACAACCCGTATGGCTAAGATCCCTGGTCTTCCGATAATACCATTATATGGGGAATGTGAACGTATCACCATAAAGTTCATCCACGCCGTGGTGGAATGTTCTTTATCCCCAATGGTCATCAGTAGACGCAGCTGTCCTATTGGCCAGATAGTATCTCCCCTGAAGCCAATGAGCGGCGATGTGGTCGGCACTAACTCGCTCTTTATCTTTGGCTGTAGCTGTACGAAACAGTGTTCGTAGAGAACTTCTGCCGACGATCATCCGTCCACATACATATGACGAACGTTGTATGTTCCTATACTTACCTCAATCGTGAGAGGTGCATCGGCCACGTTGCTTGCCGTAATGGGAGGGAATGACATCTCTCTGCCGCGTGAAATTTTTTTACTAACTTTCTGCTTTGTGCGGCGCTGCCAAGATTGGATCATATATATGGTCGAAGGCTTGTCCTTTTGGGGGTCCTTCTTATCGTACTTTTTGGTATCCTTTCCATCCTTCCAATCCTTGACCAAATGTTTGAGTTTGCCTGATTTGATCAGTGACTCAATGTGCTTCTTGAGCTGGATGCATTCCTCCGTGCCGTGTCCCTTGTCGTTATGGAATTCGCAGAAGCGATTTCCTTGACGGCGGTCCATCGGAGTTCTCATTGGGGGAGGCCTTGGGAAGTTCGCCCCTTCCTTCAACAAGATATCCCGGTAAGTCATCTTTAGAGGGGTGAATTTGTCATCCGACCGCCCTCCTTTATTCTGACTCTTGTAGTCCGAGCTCCTTCCATTGACCTGGGTGCTTTGGCCCCCCGATTGCCTCTTGGGCTGGTCGTTTGATCAATAGTTATGGTTTCCCTTTGTAGGATATGCCGCGGCTACCGCGGTTTCTCCTTCAGTTTCTGACCCTTTCCATGAGGTCGTCATACTTCTCCGGTCGCTTGTCATTGAGGCGCCTAATTAATTCCTTGTTTGTTATGGCATGCATGTAATCAGAAATTTTTAGGAGCTCTGGCATCGTTTTTGTGCGCGTGCACTCGTCATTGGAACGTTCCGTGAAGTCCTCCGTAGATTCCCCGGGCCGTTGCTTGACGGTTGCTAATGTGACCGGATCCCTATTATACTTATTTTGCTGAGTATAATTGTTTTTAAACGTAGTGCGAAGCTCACTGAAGCTATCAATGCTTCGGGGAGGAATTTCCTCAAACCAATCACGGGCGTTGCCAATCAAGGTTGAATTGAACATCTGGCACCATATAGGCATGGGTCATCGTTCGATCTTCGCCTGCGTGTCAAATATCTTTAGGTGATCATCCAGATCACCAGATCCATCATAAGTTTTGACGCACGTCGGCATACGGCGCTTCTTGTCCTCGGAGTAGTTCCGTATGCGGAGGGTGAAGGGATCTTCCCTAGGATCACACCATGGGAGGGAGAGATCTTCCTCCTCTATATCACGATAGTAAGGGTCATCGTAGTATCCCTCATCATCCGATGGTGGTGGAGGAGTATACCTAGGTCGGCGATGCTTGGGGGGATGGTCATCTAAATCCGACACCGAAGGGCCGGGAGGAGGGGGCGGTGCCCCACTTCTCGGCTGAGGACCACTTTTGTGAGAAGAGCTAGGAGCTTTCTTCCCACTATTCATCCTATCCCACACGCTGGTGCGGCGATTGTTCCTGGTTGATTCCAACACCGGGCGTTCGGCAGAGCCGTCAGACCTATCTCCTTCCTCACGAGGTTGTAGTAATTCCTACATAACGCGATCCCCTATGCGCTCGAACACATTCCGAGGCTGAGGATTTTCCTCAAGGGGTGTTCGTTCCTAGGGGCGCGCCCTCCTCTTCTTTTGAGTTTGAGGAGAGGTGTCGGTCGCAGTCCTGCCAAAGTTGAGCCTAGATTGGAGGTTCCTTCCTAGGTTCAACCTTGACGCGATACCCGGGATGATCCTGTCAAAGTTCTACGTGAGAACACGTGCGAGGTCTTTGTCAGTAAGTGGTTCCGCTTCTAATTCTGTCTCGATTGATGGCGTGTGCGGCTCCTTGTTAGGGGCGTTAAGCGCACTCCCCGGATCAGGATTATCCATTGTAATGGTTTGTGGTGGGGTATTTCCGGGCGTGCCTGCCCCACCAAAAGGTTGAAAAACGTTTCTGTTATTCGGTCCGCCTGTTTGGTTGCCAGGGGACTGGGTGGAGATGAGTATCACATCACTTGTGGACTTCCGATTCGCAGGATTCGTGTTCCTGGGATTCCCTTGCGGATGTCCCTTCGTCATTGAAAGAGATCGTTGATTGAGGTTCTAGCTTAGTGTTTGGGTCCCATGGATGGTGCCAACTTGTTGATACAAAAGTTGGATGATCCTTGCTAGACCCGAATTAGGCTTAATTCGGGTAGGCTGGGTTCCGGCTCTTGCACCAAGTGAATAACTTGCTGAGATCCTACACACTAAAGCAACAAGCGTTAGACTTACCGTGGCAGCGTATCCCACGATTAGACTCCAGCGTGAGAGTAAGTAATCGGTTAGGGTTAAGAATCGGATGTGAGGTGAGAGTATGGAGAATATCATACCTTTGTGGAACCCTTGGGGGTTCCATATATAGGCAGTGAAACCCTAATGGGCTCACTGTTACTTCGGCCCCAAGCATAAGATAATCACCATAATTAGCTTGATTTTTGTCTTCTAATTATGGTGAGTGTATATCCTATTCTTTTGGGCAAATCTCAATCCTGATAGGATTGTGATTCTGTCTAACCCTGTTCCGGCCGTGCCGAGTCGTGGGCCGCATGCCTCTTATGCGGCAACTATTTATTCAAGCCCATAAGCTGAAATAACATTAATCCAACCCATTCGTGATGGGCCGGATACGGGTAGTACCCGTGGGTCTGGTTTATGACCCGGCTGGGGACTATACATCATCACTACGTTTCAATTAAACACCAAGTATTTGAACATTCTCCCTTCTTAATGGAGCAAGTACGTGGCGGCTGTTAAATTAGCTAAGGATTTGCATCAAACCAACGTGGATCAACTTCAAGCTTTTCTTCAACAACACGAATTCCACGTGATCGAGTCTCCGTTATCTTCACCTCACGTTCATGATCGACTTGCCATGTATGCTTCTCAACAAATGACTCCCCACCAAAACATGGCTTTCACTTATCAACAACCATCATACTTGTAGCAGCCACAACAACACACATATCAGCAACCACACCATCTTATCAACCATTGATGATGCCACAGCAAGCATATCAACAAAGTGTTCTTCCACCGCAACCAACACATCAGGCATCACCATCACAAGATATCACTTCTCCTATGGGATATACTCCTCAGCAAGGATATTTTCCAATTGAAGCACCCCAAGCACAAGCCTTCTACTCCAATGAACTTCCACCAATTCAAGCACCGGTCTTTACTCCAAATGATACACCTACTGATGTTTTAAACCATGTCACTGCCTACTTGTCAAAACTTGTTAAAACTAGAGGTTTTCCACCAACGAACAATCAGCTCCGCACTTCTTCAAATCCTCGACAACAAGCCACTATTCAAGATGGTCAAGTGACGGTGCAATCCATTCAAGGAAGGCAAAATTCATATGGACCCACAACAAGGACCGTGAACACTCAAGCTATAAATTCTCAAGCTAGTAGAAATAGAAGCACTATTGGTCCTCAAAAGGTTGTGACTTGCTACAATTGCCGAGGACAAGGTCATATGGCTAGGGAATGCACTCAGCCGAAAAGGAGAAGGGATGCCACGTTGTTTCGTGAGAAGATGTATTTGATCGATGCTCAATCTAAAGGAAATATTTTGGATTCAGAGGAATTAGCATTTCTTGCAGACCCAGGGGCAGCAGATAATGAAGGCATTGCATTCGTCTCTACTTCTAATGCAACAATCAAGCAGATGATCTTGACGCATATGATTCGGATTGTGATGACATTCACTCAACCCAAGCTGCTCTCGTTGCTAATCTCTCTCACTATGGTTCTGATGTCGTCAGTGAGGTACCAACCACATCTAATAATGTTCAGAATAATCCACATCATGTTGAGCATGAAAATGACAACCTCGAACAGCATTCGGGAACTAGTAACTCAAATGATTTGGTATCCAGTCCAACACATTTGAGAGAACCTCAACCAAATGCTACGACGGGTATGGAATCTTATGATCAACGTGATTTGGTAATGGTGCCTAAACATATTATGGATAACATGAATGTGGCTGTTCGACAAACCATAGATATGAATGCCAACCTAACCGCTGAGCTTGCGCGCTGTATAAGGAAAAGGTCAAAACTTTTGAAATGGTCCCTCAAGCAGAAAAAATAACTTATTCTGAATTTGACCAATTTCGTTTTGAAAAGATTGAACACTTAAAAGAAATAGAATCATTAAAAGCTAATCTTTCTAATGAATTAAAAGAAAAAGAGTCGGTTGTAAATGATTTTCAGAAACTTAAAATAGATTTTGAAACTCTTGAGTCTAAAAAGTTTGAATCGGAAATTAATGCTACCAAACTTCTTAAATTCAAGGAACAACAGCTTTTAAAACAATACGCTTCCACATAAAAGGTTCATCTTTTAACTAAATCGTTTAAAGTACTCGAACTTAAGCATCTTGAAGATTTACCACCTGATCCCGGTTATGCAAAACAAGCTCAGGAATACATTCCTTGTCTTTATGATGTGACCCTTATTGGCAAATCGAAAGAAGCACCTTATGTTCGTAGTACTGAGGAGACTATGTCACTTACGGAAGAAACTTGGTCAAAAATGCTTTCAAAATTCCATAAGCTTGATTATGATAAGCATAATAAAGATTAAATTACTAAAAGACCTATATTCGCTTACAAAAGGAATTAGCTCAATTATCAGCTTTTGTGCCTCAAAGTTTGTCAAAGGAAAACCTTCCTAGTACGTCGCCTACACTTGTCAAAAAGGATTTAACTAAGTTAATTCCACCGGTATGTATGGTGTCAGATAGCTTAAATGCGTTGCACCAACACTTTGCCGATTTTGACAAGGTCATTACAGAACGTATGACAGCTTCGGCCATAACGGAAGGTGAATGGAATTTTGAGCACACTAAAGCTGCATTTCGAGACGAAATTGTTCCGTTTGTAAACAATATTAAAGCTTGTCTTAGCAATATTGATCAAGATTTTCTTTTGTAAATAGAAGAAGTTAGACGTGTTTTCAATGAAATGGATGATGCTTATGAAAACAGTTTACTTGAAATAGAACAAATTTCACGCCAAAATGATCAGCTTCTGAAGCAAGTGATGTCGCATGATATTGTTTCCGTTTGTGTGAATAAAGTGTTGATAATGATTCTATTGTGCATAATGTTGAATCTGTGGATAATGTGGTAGATAGTACTTGTCACAAATCTGACGCTGAATTTTTAAAGCTTCAAGATTCTTATACTTCGCTTTCAAAACGTTTTGATGAGATTCAAAAACATTGTATTTCGCTTGAATGTACACAACAATTTCTTCAAGAGCTTTTTGAAACCTCATTCGAATGAGTTAATATAGATGATCCAAATTTTCAAAAGGATTTTCGAATGACTTTACAGTCAAAACAGTGTCAGCCAAGTGAAAAGGTTACTAAATCGTTGCCAATAGACATAGAGAAATCTTAGGAGATTAACTGTGTGAACGTACTTGAGACCGCTGAGAATTTTAAACTTGATCTAGATAATCGAGTTTCCAAGACTTTGTCCAAAGTTGATAACTTAAAACAGAAAAATACACAACTCTTAGATTTAGTAAAGCCCGCATGTGTTGATAACACAGCACAGAATCAATCATTGATTGAACGATTGAATCAAAAGTCGGTAGAAATATCTGATTTGAGGGAACAAATTTGTGATAAAAAATTGGCTTTGACTAAGTTAAAGGAAACACTTCGTACCCTAAAAGGTAAGAATGTTGTGGATAACGCAGCCACTGTCTCAGCATCATCCTCTAGTGCAATCAAAAGGAACCTCATCGTCGTCACACCACTTAACAAGGGTCCTAGGACTAAACCATCTCAAACATTGGTCAATAAAGATAAGGCAAAATCAAAACCAGCTTCTAATATTCCCGTGTTGCCTTCTACAGGAGTAAACACCACTACTAAGGCTCAAAGATCTAAGCTTAAAAGAAACACGAAGAATGATACGATCTTGCCCCCATCTAGTAGTCAAGTGAAGAAGAAAGTAGAAGCCCACCCTATGAATGTTATTTCTGTTTTGAATAAAAAGAATCATGTAGCTAAACCTAAAGGCTCTGCGGTTGTGCAGCGTTCTAGCCTACTGTGAATTCTAAATTGAAATGTTGGAATTGCAATGAATGTATGTTTTCTAGTCGTCATGATTCTTGCCTTATTGACCATGTGAATGAAATGAATGCCCAAAAAAATGGTTTAGAATGGAAACCGACTGGGAAAGTGTTAACCCAAGTTGGTTGGATGTGGCGCCCCACTGGTAGAACTTTCACTATAGTAAGAAATGTGTGCCCTTTAACTAGGATCACTCCCACTAAATCGAAGAAAGCGTGCCCTTTAACTAGGTGTACAAAGGCTACCGAAACACAAGCGTGTCCTTTAACTAGGAACACCGCCACTACTGTAGGAACCAAGTTCCCTTTAAATAGGTCTACTCCCACTGTAGTGCCCGCTAATACTTTAAAACCTAAGAAAGTTGGAACAGTAAAACCTGTAATTGGTAGAACTCACATTAGAAAACGCCAAAAATCTAAGGATAACACAAATGTTAGCAATTCTGATAATTTTTTATATGTATCTGCTAACACTCCGGAACCAATCGTTTCCAATGCATTGTCTACTGTTGTTACTGAAAACAGGTGGTCCAAATTGTTCTCTGGTATTTGGACTCTGGTTGCTCCAAGCATATGACCGGAGATCGCTCTCAGCTCAGAAATTTCGTCAGCAAGTTTCTTGGTACGGTTCGATTTGGAAATGATCATATTGCAAAGATAATGGGTTACGGTGAATATCATATTGGGAATCTTATAATTTCAAGAGTGTATTATGTGGAAGGTCTCGGTCACAATTTATTTTCTGTAGGACAATTCTGTGATGAAAACCTAGAAGTTGCTTTTCGAGAGCATACCTGCTTCATCCGTAATTTGGAAGGGGTTGATTTATTGAAAGGTACTCGAGGGAATAATTTGTACACTTTGTCTCTACAAGATATGATGGCCGCTTCTCCCGTATGTCTTCTCTCCAAAGCATCGAAGACTAAGTCATGGTTATGGTATCGACGGTTATCTCATCTTAACTTTGACGCTATTAATCATTTGGCGAAAAACGAACTTGTTCGTGGTCTTCCTAAACTTACATTTCACAAGGACCATTTGTGTTCTGCGTGTACAATGGGTAAAAGCACTAAGAAATCATACAAACCCAACACTGAAGACACCAACCAAGAGAAACTTTATTTGTTGTATATGGATGTTTGTGGGCCAATACGTGTTGAAAGTCTTAGTGGTAAAAAAGTACATCCTCGTCATTGTCGATGATTACTCTCGGTTTACATGGGTGAAATTTCTTACAACAAAAAATGAGCCACCCAAATTCATCATCGGATTTCTCAAGATGATTCAAGTGCGTCTCAACACTACTGTCCGACGCATTCGTACAAATAATGGAACTGAATTTGTGAATCAAATCTTGCGTGATTGTTATGAAGAAATTGGCATATCTCATGAAACATCCGTTGCTCGCACTCCACAACAAAAACGGTGTCGTTGAGAGCCGAAATCGCACACTTATGGAAGCTGCTCGAACAATGTTAATTTACGCAAAGGCTCCATTGTTTTTATGGGTAGAAGCAGTATCTACATCAGTTTTCACCCAAAATCGGTCACTAATTCGAAAACGCCATGGTAAAACACCTTATGAGCTTCTCCATGGAAAAGTACTAGATTTATCATATCTTCATGTATTTGGTTCTCTTTGCTATCCAAATAAAGATGGTGACAATTTGGGAAAACTTCAACCAAAGGCTGATATTGGTATTTTCATTGGTTATGCACCCACAAAGAAGGCATACCGAATCTACAATCGTAATTCTCGTAAGATCCTCGAAACTATGAATGTTGATTTTGATGAGCTGACAGCAATGGCTTCTGAGCAAAGCAGCTCTGAACCCGCACTTCATGAAATGGGACCCAGTAACATTAGCTCTGGTCTTGTCCCAAACAACCCTTCTTCATCATCATTTACATCACCTTCTAGGAATGAATGGGATACGCTGTTTTAACCGTTCTTTGATGAATTCTTCACTCCTCCAAGTATTGTTGCTCCAGAACCTGAGGTAATAGCTTCGGTTACCGAAGTGGTCGCTCCAACAACCGAAGCACAACCAGATACGTCTACACCTACAATTGGTCAAGATATACCTTCAACGAGTAATTCTCAACCAACACCCGAATCAACTACCCATGTCATGCCTATTGATGATGATGATGATCAAGATTTGGAATTCGCTCAAATGCATGAACTTCCATTCTTTGGTGTACCAATTCCCGACTCTAATCAAGTCGGGTCGTCCACCTCAGAGGAACCTTCTACTACGGTCTACTCCAATCCACGGATTCGTGAACATGACAACAAGTGGACAAAGGATCATCCTATAGATTTTATTATTGGTGACCCTAATCATCCGGTATCCACACGAAGTCAGTTACAAGAAAGTGCAATGTTTTGTCATTTTGATGCTTTTCTCAGTGAAGTTGAACCTAAGACGTGGCAACAAGCATTTACCTAATCTTGTTGGATAGAAGTCATGCAAGAAGAACTTAATGAATTTGTACGTCTTAAAGTATGGGAACTTGTCCCATGCCCGGATCAAGTGCAGTTACTCACTTTAAAATGGGTTTACAAGGTGAAACTCAACGAGTCAGGCAGAATATTGAAGAACAAAGCTCGACTAGTAGCTCATGGATACAAGCAATTATTGGGCATCGACTTTATGGAATCCTTTGCACCGGTTGCCCGTTTGGAAGCTATTAGACTATTCCTCGCTTATGTTGCACATATGAATATGATCGTCTATCAGATGGATGTGAAGACGACATTTAACAATGGTGAAATCACGGAAGAGGTCTATGTTCAACAGCCGGATGGTTTTGTGAATCCTAAATATCCTAATCACGTGTACAAGCTTAAGAAGGCTCTTTATGGGTTGAAGCAAGCTCCACGCGCGTGGTATGATCTATTGTCACAATTCCTCATTAAGCAAGGCTTCTCTAAAGGCAAGGTGGATCCCGCGCTGTTCATTCAGAAAAGAGGTAAAGATATGATTATGGTACAAATATTTGTTGATGATATTATATATGTTGCCTCAACCTAAACCTTATCGGATGAGTTTGGCACTCATGTCTTCCAAGTTTAAGATGTCAATGATGGACAAGGTATCATTCTTCTTAGGACTTCAGATATCTCAGAGTCCCAGAGGAATCTTTATCAACCAATCCAAGTATGCCCTTGAATCTCTTAAGAAATATAAGATGGAATCTTGCGACCCCGTGGATACTCCAATGGTGGAACGAACTAAGCTTGATGCAGATCCACATGGAGTTTCCATTGATCCGACACTTTATCGTGGAATGATCGGTGCCCTTCTGTATATCACAGCTAGTCGACCTGATCTTCAGTTTGATATATGTATGTGTGCTCGGTATCAAACTCGACCTACTGAGTTACACTTAGCTACTGTTAAACGGATCTTTCGGTATCTTAAAGGAACCATTAATCGGAGACTTTGGTATTCGAAGGACTCTTCAATTGCACTTATGGCATATGCAGATGCGGATCACGCGGGTTGTCAAGATACACGGCGTACCACAAGTGGAACTTTGCAACTACTAGGAGATCGACTAATCAGTTGGGCATCGAAAAGGCAGAAAAGCGCTGCAATTTCAAGTACGGAAGCAGAATACATCGCTATGTCCGGTTGCTGTGCTCAAATTCTTTGGATGAGATCGCAATTAACCGACTATGGTCTAGGTTTCAACAAAATTCTGATGTATTGCGACAACAAAAGTCCAATTGCCTAATGCTGCAACAATGTTCCATTCTCCTGGTCGAGGCATATTGACATTCGCTACCACTTTATCAAGGAACAAGTGGAAAATAGAGTGATCGGGCTTTACTTTGTCTGATCTGAGTATCAATTGGCGAATATTTTCACGAAGGCTTTAGATCACGCTCGAATGGAATATTTTTGCCGACAAGCTAGGATTGAGAACTTTCTCGCCCGAAACTCTTAAGGAACTGGCAGAAGCGAAAGAATAGTGGTGGTAGACCATTCTCCGTATCCTTGGTGATCATCTGTATATATTGTTTATATTTTTATCCACAAAAGCAAAATACAAAAATATAAAACCATATAAAAACCATAAAAATTGAAAAATTTAGAAATATCCAAAAATATTCTTAATTTATTTTTCAAAGGCATGTCTTTTGGTACGATAATATTTACGGCCTTAGAAATGTCGATTAATATTGACACGGAACCATAAATAGAGTTCGTACAAAAGTTGTAAATATTTCATAAAACATGCCTATATGGCTTGTAGTTATTTCTGACTGCAACCCGTTTTTCATATTTAAGTCAAGTATTTCTTATGAAAGCTTTGGCTCAACAACGGAAATTAATTTTCTCGGGCATGGTTTACTTTATAACCATGTAAGGGATTGTGTTTATGTTATAACTCAATCTAACACAAATCTATGTACGCATAAGTGCATTTATTTGTTAAAACAAGAGAAATCTTGTTTTTATGAAGTTATCATCTCTACAACCATAGCACTATACAATTGGTATCTACATACTCGACGATGCGACTACTCAAACGACGAATACAACTCTTTCAATAGAACACGGGTCAACAATTGAGGGGGATCAATTGTCAAGCATTCAGAATCTTTGATGACGAACGTGCCAAGTTTACAAATTGGTGTCAAGACAACAATACCAATCGTACATGTGGTGTCAAGAGATGACTTCAGACGTGACGAGGCGACCAACATTTACCGACAAGAACCATTTGATCTTATCATATGATGTTCTCATCAATCAGGTCCAACCTTGTCAATTTTTCTAATATGGTGAATCTGTGATCATTTTACTATTTGGTATCATATCTCAACATTTGGTAAAATGGACTTGCATTTTTCTTCCCAAAACTTTGTTAAAATTACATTAAATAAATTGATATTAAAAACATCGATTTGGTTAATTTTTTTAATATGGGGGAGAATATGTGATTTAATATGGGAAATGATTAATCAAAAATGGTTTGACTTAACGTGATGGCTCATCCCGACATGTGCGAAATATTTTCGAATATCGTGGCATATGTTAAGGGGGAGAAAAACAGATTTGCTTATTAAAATGGATTTCATGGTGACATATACTTACCCTAAACCTATTTATTTCACGACGATGAAGATTATGGTGTCATAAGGATGGTAAGATAGGTTAAGTCCATTGATTCTTCCAAAACCGGAGGAATCTCCCCAAGGACATTCCATAGCTAGAAATAGTAGTCCTTAGAAACGATGGAGAAAGATTGTGAACGTATCTGAATGCCGAACAAGTACTTAAGTTAGCACTGGAACATCCACAACAAGGTTCTAGTTATGGCGTATTGGTAAGCATTGAAGGGGTTGAAGAATGAAAAGGAATTGTAAAGATAAAGGGTGTAAAGAAAGAATCCCTGCTTACAACCTTAGGTAGAAACTGGTTCAATACATATGCAATTGAGATCATTTTAATGATGCTCGATATTGAAGATAGACATCATGGACCAAGTGATGCAATGCACAACCCATCCCAGCTAACTCAGATATCTCTCAAAAGATATTTGTTTTAATCACATGGAGACAACGCGTTATCTATTGATTTATTCACTCCGAATAAATTGGTATTGAAATGGTGGCACTCCTCTCCAGCCTCCGATCACTAAAATCCAAAATGCACGATCGAGTCTAGAGCCATTTTAGATCATCAAATACCTCATTATGACACACTTCCATAATTCCTTGCTTATTCACACACTGTGAAAAGTAAGAAAGATATTAAGAGTCCCTACGCAAAATCTTCATGATCTTTCCTGAACATCCGAGTAATACTCAAGTATTTACAATGAAGATGGAAATCCTTCTTGAGTGATCATTAAAAAGCTCATGGTAGGTGACTTGTGCGATTCTTTAAGAATTAAACTTGTGATAAATGGAAAGCAACAGGGGTTTAATTCTTAACTGGATCTAAACACGTTCCAGGCCTCTCCGCAATATCTTAGTGATCTTTCCAGAACACTCAGAGTGACACTCTTAAGTGTTCACAGTGATGAGTGGAAATCCTTCTAGTGTTAACCTCAAACAGCACTTGGTAGGTAACTTGCAAGATTTAATATGAATCGAGCTCGTGACAACTGGAAAGCAACGATGGTGCGATTCTTTAATGAATCAAACTTGTTCCAGGAATCGGAATTGACGGCTTCAATCATGTGGATAGTTTTATCCAAATGAATCACTCTTTACGTTCGTAGTCAGCTTTGGACGGTCGAGTAAAGAGAATGGGTTTACCCGCGAAATCTTGTCAAGAAGATTTTTAATTAAATCTACCTGCCACAAGTACGATATTTTATATCGTCCAATGGTCTTCATCGACCGGAGGTAAAATGCTACCGAATTAGAATGAAATGTTCAAATCCATTTCGTTCGTGTCTACTTATGTTACTACATTTGAAGACGTTGGCATTGCGGAATCCGAGAAGAGGTCGTCACAGCATGCTTATACTTTATGCACTTAATACTTCATCTAATTCTAGAAAGCCTAAAAGTCAAGTCTTCCGGTGTATCGAACTCTGAAGCTTTCAAGAATTACGAAGGTATAAGTATGTGGGACATGAAGCCACGAAGAGGTGAATATCACAAGTGATGGATGCACACGATCAAGGCAAGAGATTAATGCTCAAGATTGATATCAAAGATCACATCAATATGTTCACCAGAAAAGAAAAAGAAAAGAAAGACGAAGACTACGAGCTCAAGACAAGCATAGTATGCTAGGTTTATTTTATTAGTGTTACTTGGGTAACGCCCTTGTTTGGAGTGACCTCCCTTAGGGGGAGATTGTTGGAAATACGTTTTACGTCTTAAAAAGGATCGGTCACTCCAACAATAGTCTAAGTAATAGCTCGTATTTTAGTTTTACTTTATTATTCAAACAAGGCCAAGCCAAGGCCACAACTTGTGTGAGGCCGGTGGCCCATTGTAAGCCCAAGCCCATCTCATGGGCTTGGGTATATAATGGGCCGCCGGCCTCACACAAGTTGTGGGCTTGGCTTGACCTTGTTTGAATAATAAAGTAAAACAAAACTACGAGCTATTACTTAGACTATTGTTGGAGTGACAGATCCTTTTTAATACGTAAAACGTATTTCCAAGAAATGCAATAATAAAATAATAAATTTTTTAAGTTCTAGTCAATAAAATTATATAAGTTTTTATTGTAAAATAATAATAAAAAAGTTGTCTAAGTCTAAGTACGAGGTAGTATAATATTTTACCCCGTAAGGTAAACATTTTCATTTGGCGTCTTATCTTGGATAGATTACCGAATCATTTAAACTTATCTTTGCGGGGTTTATATATTCAGTCTATTACATACCCCTCTTGCAATGTGGGTATCGAGTCGATTGATCTTTGGGTGTGATACGGCTTCTAGCCTACGGCGGCATATTCGTGTTTGGATTGATATTTCTATGCATTCTTTTGAATCGGTTCAGATTGGATTCTTTGGCTTGACGATTGGGGAGTATCTAAGGATTATAAAGATCGTGTTTATGTTATTTATGTGGCGGCTCAATGGATGTTGTAGCGGTATCGGAATAGTATCACTTTTAATTCTAATGCTATGAAGAAAAGTGATTTGTTTAATTGTACTCGTATGTTTTCTTTTTCTTGGCTTAAATGTAGAGGTCTTAAAGTTCAAAGTTAGAATTCTTGGTTAATGAACCATTTGTAATTTCTCTTCTTGCTTGAGAGTTTTATTTAATGTTATTCATCGTTTAAAAAAAAGTTGTCATATTGTTGAACAAGATGTGAGATTTATGAAACTCAATACCTAAAAAAATCAAAAGAGTTAATCTCAATCATTCAATCCTATCTTCATACAACAGTAATAAATAACTACAAAAAAATATAAATACCATAAAAACTCATCTTATCATCTCATTAATTAACATTTTTGTCTCTCTAAAAACAAACGCACCACCACTTTCTCTCTCTACCACCGCACATCCACCCAGACCACCACATCTACCCTCGACAACCACCCCCAACCATCAGAAAATCACCTCCCCGACCGCTAGAAAACCACTGCACCACCACCTCCACTACATCCTCCTCTCCAGAATTCAACACACCACCACCGCCGGATATCAACGAACCACCACCACCACATCCTACCGTTAAGTTTTGCATCACTCTGTCGTAAAGATAGATCCGAAAAAATAGATTGAACAAATAGATTGAACAAATATATCTGAACAAAGATGTTCAATATGATGTTATGGATGTGGTCAAACAAATATATCTGAACAAAGATGTTAAATATGATGTTGAATCAGAGAAACATTTCATTATGAAAAAGTTGAAGGTAGATATGTTGATATGCAAGAAATAATAGGTAAGATGACATACTTTTGGCTTCATGTTTGGTATGTTAAAAATTAATATAATCACATGTGATAATGGTGAATCACATGGGATTTTGCTTTGTATTTTTTCGATTATTAATATGCGAAAATCACATGTGATTTTGACAAAATGACATGTAATTTGTATGGAAGTTGCATGTTGTAACACCCGTTCCGATAAATAGACAAAGTGTCACATTATGGCGTCATATCATAAACATATAAAACGCAAGCGGAAGAATTAATTTATTAAATATCAAAATAACTCTCCAAAAGAGTAATAGTCCCAATTCCCAAATATGAGGGTACAAAATGCATATCTTCAAAAGATAAAGGTCTTCAAAACATTTATCAAGACACAAGGGTGACTCTCAGGTACTCTCTAAGCTAAACTCTCACTTACCAGCTTCCCGCTTAAAACCTGCAGTAGGAAAAGAAAATGCGGAACATATATAATATAAAGGTTGTAAAAAAGAAAAGGTATAACGAATATCGGCGAATCATAGATTATATGGGGTAAATAAGATGGAGTAATAATAGATATATAGTAAAGGATAAAGGAAGTGTAACAGAAGTGCCCACGAGCTCACACATATATCACGTGCAGTTGCACAGTTCTCTCACATATATCGCATGCAGTTGCATGGTTCTCCCAAAATGTACATAGGCGGCCAAACCTAATGAACCAGAAGCGATATGGGGTGTATTATACACACTCACCAATCACTACATATCATATCATATCATATTACCTAGGATGCATCCATATGCCCACTGCAAAAAAAAATTCATATATGTACCTAGTGCACAAACACATAATATAACAAAATGACCATCGAAAGGGAACGTCGTGTACTAATCACACCGCCATATAGTGTCACGTCATTGGTGCATCAATGACGCAGTTATGGTACCTCCATGACTAGTTACAAAAGCTCGGGCGAAGTGAACATAACAACAAAATACAAATTGATCAATAAGGAACCAACACAAGGCAAATAGAAGCCTACGAATCACACGAATCAAAAGAAAGGAGGATCCCATAGATTACATCAACCAATCATAGGGGAACATATCAAAGGAATCAAGGGATCATATTACAAAAACTAAAAACAAAGAAGAAGGTCCTTAGTAGAAGAACAAAATATCTGTACCTTATCGAAAGCGCAAAATGAAGCCAAACACAAACGATAACGAAAGTCAAACAAGTGTCACAGGAACTAAAAAAAATAATTACATATATTACATACCATAAATAGACCATTACTACAAGAGTTTCTAAAAATAGGTGGTTGACACTACTTAAAAACATTGTTTCCTTACTACTAATTTTATGTCGGTATTTAAGGTAAGTTATACTACTTAGATACCCAACCACATATAACTCATAAAATCTACAAAAAAATCACAAAGGCTCCCATATGGGTCCAATAGACCTCTGTAATTAGGTTTAAGACCTTTCATTGTTTAACCCATGTTATGACCCACAAACCCACAACTAGCTCAAAATCAGCCCTAGTAGAAATATATAGAAAACATTAACATTTTTTACCCACTTAGACAACTCCATAAATCATAAAAATAGGAGATGTCCCCACATATGAACAACATCCTCCTGAAGTGGCTTTTAAAAATAACATCATCTTTTAAGAGTTAGAAATTTTATACTATAATTAATATTTTGAGCCTGAAAATCTGATTTTGACACTTATTCTTATAACAGTAGTTAGCTTAACTTCCAACCTCATAAAGATAAAAAGAGACTAGATATAGAAACTAGATTCAAATTACTTGATGTTAGGCACTTGAATTAATCAACAAGATTTTATAAAACTCCATTTATGCCCCTTTTAATCCACCCTAAATTTCAAACTGACCAAACACCCTTAATTGATTTAAGTGTTTACCCATCCAAATCATCTTAGAGTTTTTATATCTTGTTATTAATAATCAATAAACTTATTTAAGAACCCATAGGGTTGTTTTAACATAAAAACTCATTATGTAAATTATATGAAAACGTTAACCACCATAAACATTTTTCTAGGGTTTATATAAAACCATAATCATAGAAAATAAGAGATCCATAGTGACACATGGAAAACAAAGGTTATAGAACTTACATATCAAATATTATTATGAGGATGTTATAACCACCACTAAATCACCAATGCACACCAAGACAAAGGGAGAAAAAGGATGTCAGAAAGCCAAGGTTTCACCCCAAAAGCTTCTAGGTTTTTCAATGGAGGATTTAAGAGAAAAGCTTGAAAATAAAAAATGGAGGAATGTGTGGCGAGACCTATGAACGACTTTTAGGTGTATTTTAGAGGGGATAGGACCAAAATATTTGTTACTAAGTTTAAAGGAAACATGTTTAATCCTTTAATAACCAAAGCATAAAATATAAAAGATTTTGTGTTTATTCTTACACTTCATTCCTACAATAGGTTTAACTCTAAGCATAAAATATTTTGGTGTAAATACACCCTTAGAGCCGAAATTTATATAAAATATACATATATATACTTTTTTCCTTAAAAACAATTACCTTATGTTATATTTCTATTATTTCTATAATTCATAACCTAAGGTTTAATTATTTAAATTTCTTAATTTATATTAAATTCACATTTATATCATTTGAAATGAAATGAAATAAAAACTATATATTCAAAATGAAATGAATGACAATTTCACTTTTTCAAAATTCGGGTTTTACACATGTGATTTTGGTGAGTTGCTTAGTGATTTTTTTACTTAGTTACTTAGTGATATTGAAATGAAATCATATTGTTATACACAAATGAAAATCACATGTGGTTTTGGTGAATTACTTGTGATTTTGATTCGAAATTGTTATGTTATTATTAAACGGAATTCATATGTGATTTTGTCTAATCACATGTGATTGAGTTGTTATTTTGTGATAAATTTCATGTGATTATATTTCTTTATGTACATGTATGAAAACACCAAGAGCAACTGTATATGAGCATAACGGAACACATAGTGGATCAATATATTGGTCGAAATAAAAGTTGAGAAAAGATGAAGGCTTACGGATATTATAAAGTGAAAACAAACGAGCATACGAAAACAACTTGTCCAAATAATCCAAAAGTAGGGAGAAAGAAGAAGGCGACACTAATTATTGATTATTAAAAACTTTTTTATTTTTGATTTAATAGTTACTTGATCATATTTGATTTTACTATATAAAATACACAGGTTTGTTACTTGAATAAAAGTAACATATTTTTAAGTTAATTGATCAGATGATAAGTAAAAAAGATTACACTGGATTTAAACATAATTATGAAATTCAAGCAAAATCACATGTGATTTAAACAAAATCACATGTAATTCAAAAGTCAATTTGTTTTATATATTTTACATGAATGAAAACAACATTTTATATTGATAGAATTACATGTGATTCAAACAAAATCACATGTGACTCATCTAAAGTGGGTTTGTTAGAAAAAGTTAAAGTTTTGAAATACTTGAATCACATGTAATGCAAGCAAAATCACATGTAATTATCACTGAATCACATGTAATTCAAGCGAAATTACATGTAATTCAAACAAAATCACATGTAATTCAGAAGCCAGTTTGTTTTATATATTTTACATGAATGCCAACAGTCAATTTAATGTATTGACGAAATTACATGTGATTCAAACAAAATCACATGTGATTCATCTAATGTGGATTTTTTAGAAGAAGTTAAGGTTTTGAAATGCTTGAATCACATGTAATGTAAGCAAAATAACATGTGATTCAAGAAAAATTACATGTGATTCAAACAAAATCACATGTAATTTAGAAGCCAATTTGTTTTATTTATTTTACATGGATGACAATAGACATTTTAACATATTGATAGAATTACATGTGATTCAAAGAAAATCACATGTGATTCAAAAAAATCACATGTGATTCATGTAAAGTGGATTTGTTATAAAAAGTTAAAATTTTAAAATGTTTTGCTCTGTCTTTTATAGTTTTTCTTACTTTAAAAAGTTAAAAAAAATGGATTAAACCACTTTTAAAGACTTTCACACATTATAGATCAGTGATTCACATTATCGCTCCGTGATTTTTTTTTAGAAATGCCCAAAATATTCAACCGACGTAGAAAAAACAAAATGTATGACTGAATGTCAATATATTAAATTAGAAACGATACACAAACGTAGTATAAATGTGCCAATCAAATTTAGCACCAAATAATCTTCATACGACAACTACTTATATAAGTGTTAACTCTTATAAACTAAACAACAATCCAAGGATTAATATCCACTTATGATTGAATATACAACAAAAAAACCAGAAAACTCTAATATCCTTTCAAGTAGGGGTGTTATCGGGTCGGGTTGTTGGTTATCGGGTTGATTCGGGTTTTGGTGTCTCAAATGTTGACCCTAACCCGACCCTATAATATATCGACTTATCAGGTTTTAGGTCAAAACAGGTCGAGTTTAATCGGGTTGGGTTGTCGGGTTTTTATCGGGTTTAGCATGTAAAAAGGACACATCGGCTTATATATATTAATTAGATACAAAAGTATTTGTCAAATGGCAAACATAAAAAAGAGAGTATATATATAAAGAACCAGTGAACCACAGTGGCATTTTTTAGCGATCGTTTCCTCACTATCTTCACAAAAAATTCTTTCACACCTACTTTGACGTACTTACACAAAAAGTTAGAGATAATTTAATATCACTACTAATTACCAAACATAATCAAGGATTAGGGTACAATAACATATTTAAATAGAAAAATGTAAGAACAAATACCAAGTTAAGATAAAACTATCAAGGAGATTATTTAATTATTTTAGCCTTATAAATTAGGTGTAATATAGCAAAGTTAACTGTAACTGCATTAATTATTAAAAAATAAAAAACTTACATGAGTCTCTAATATATAAAAAACAGTAAAAGCAACAAGCATGTTACGATCTAATCTCAGTGTGATACTATTGTTGTTCCATTTGTGATTACTATAAAAGAAGCTTTCTATGTTTACAAAAAATAGAAACATGCTAACAGTAAACTAACTAATTTCTTTTTGTTAATTTTCAAAAATTCAAGATTTGTTAATATGACATTATATCTTATCAGGTTGACCCGATAAACCCGATAAGTTAAGTTAAACCCGAATTAACCCGACCCTATAAGGTTTTATCGGGTTCGGGTCAGATTCGGATCATATCGGATCAACCCATTTGACACCAAAAGTTTCAAGTATCATTCTATATCCAACATGACAAACCTTAATGTATAAATATGTACCACCACTTGATTCACATTTCAGAACGACTTTTCTTTAAACTGTCACTTTCAGCTCACTTGTTCTCGATCAAATCTAACTGTACAACAAGAAATAACAAACCTTGAAACAAAAGAAGTAGAAATGAATCTTGTGAGCAGATAAAAGAATTCTAGCAGAAGCATTAAGCCATAGGAAAGACAGTGCAAGTTCTTGCTAGTAAATTCTAACTTTCTCTTTCTCAACAACCAGTCTCTTATCCCGTTAATTTAACAAGCAAGTCCTGATTAGAAGGACGACGACAAACCTAAATTAATACCACAACAACAACAAAATTGCTCTGTCCTCAATTAGTAGTAGAATCTGATTTCGATGATAAAGATATTTCATTACCATTCGGAGAAAACTTCAACAAACCATAATCCTTCGCGCCAAACATCTGCTTCCTCAACGCCTCATAAAACTTTCCAAACAACTCCTTCTTCAATGGCTCAAACACCAAATATAACTGCTTCATAACATTCATATTATACATAAACAACCTATAGTACAATTCGAAACTATAACTATTCGTATTCTCAACCAAATCCAACAAACTCTCATACTCCTTAATATTAATCGATGTACTATCCGGCCCAAACTTCTCCAATATTCTCCCAAATAGAAGTGCAAATGAGCCGAGCTTTTATCGAGCAATTCGAGCTCGAGTTTGTTGGGAATAAAATGTAGCCATTACACTTGGACGCTGACAAGAGCAATCGGGACGTTGATAAGAAGAAAACAAGCGTTGACAGGAAGATGTCAAGCGTTGATAGGATGAAGTCAATCACTGATAGAAGACTTAGTCTACACATATTATGTTTCTAGTTTGTTTCTAGTTTGTTTCTAGTAAAGATATGATCAACAATGTATTTTCTATGTTTATCTTTGCCTAGAATAGCTGATACGTAGACTCTTGTACAAGGCTTCTTATTCTATAAAAGAAGACCTTTAGGTTTATGTTTCATATACGTTTAACACTTTCATTATAAGCAAGTTTTTTTTTATCAATCAAGTGAAAGTTTGGTTTACATTGTTTGTGTGTTCTTGTTTGAGTATTAATTCCGCATAATACTTAAATTGTTTTATACACAACAAAGTTTCTCTACGTGTTTAACTTGATTTAATCTCGTTTACACAAGCTAAATCGATCTAAGTTTGGGGTCAACAAGTGGTATCAGAGCTTGTTGAGAAACTTTGATCTAAAGAACACAAGAACCCTAAATCGCCAAAAACCCTAATTTTCACGAAACCCTAAAAACATCATGTCTTCCCCAGAAGTAAACTCCTCCTCCTCCTCAACCCCCAACATCAAGATTCCCATGCTAGACCCAGACAATTTTGAGCTGTGGAAGTTTAACTTTGAACAGTATCTACAAATCTATGACTACACCCTATGGGAAATTATTGAATATGGAAACACATTCAATTAAGCTCAAAAGATTGTAGCTGCCATCTTACAAAGAACAAATGTTCAAGGCTCTACTGAAGAGGATCGAAAAGAAAAGCTTGAAGATGGTAGAGCTGTCTCAACTGAAGACATAGCAAAGAGAAGGAGTGACATGAAAACCCTAAGCATTCTGAAACTCTCTTTGGGACAAGAAAATCAGCACAAATATAGAAGCTATGAGTCTGCAAAAGATCTTTAGGCAGCCCTTGAAGTCGCTTATGATGGTAATGCTGATACTGTACAAGAGAAAAAGAAGCAACTCTTGCATGAGTATGTTGTTTTTAAAGCTCAACCCAGTGAGAAGCTAAGTGGAGTGAGAAGCAGACTTCTTGACATTACAAGCAAGCTGTCCTTCATGGGAACAGTGCTTGGTGATGTTGATATTATCACCACTTTTTCTTAAAAGTCTTGGTGATGCATGGAAGATTGAAGCAAGATCTATAATTGCTAATAACACTCACAAAAGTTCTACTTTTGATGTTGTTTACAATAAACTAAGGCTGGTAGAGAATGAAACTCTTTTGGATCATGGAAGCAAGTCTACCAATGGAAACATGGCCTTCTTATCACATAGTGAAGGTCAATTTTATCAAAAGGAGTCATACATCCACCCCGTTACTGGATCAACTTGTGTCAACGCTGGATCAAACCCTGTCAACGCCTCACATTCAGACGCTGACACATACAAAGTTGACTTACCAAGAGTTAAGCATGCTGGTATTGATCTAGATACTGTGTGTGCATACATTGCTTCATTGCCCAATGGTTCAGTGATTACATATGAGGACCTTGAGAAAATTAGTGATGAGCATTTGGAGGAGATGGACATAAAGTGGAATATGGCCCTTGCAAACATAAGGGAAAATAGATGGAATATAAGATTCAAGAAGAGTATGACTTTTAATGCTAAGGACACTGCTGGATTTGATAAATCTAAGGTCGAGTGTTATAATTGTCATCGAATGGGACACTTTATGAGAGAATGCAGATCTCCAAGAAGATCTGATGCTGGAAAACCCTCAAGCCAAATCATCAAGGCTCAGGATTCCAAAGCTATGGTTGCCATGCAAGACATTGATGATGTTGGCTAGGATTGGAGCTACTTGGCCAAGGATGAGGAAGAGAACAAAGCTTTGGTTGCAGAAAAGGAAGAAGAAGAGCATGTTCACTATGCTCTTATGGCACACTCCTCATCTTCATCAGACAATGAGGTATATGATGATGCATTTTGTAGTAAGGGTTGTCGTCTAAACACTAAAAAACTTAACAAAGAAGTTTTAAAATTGACAACAGATGTGGTTAGTGAAATATGCAGGTTATCTAACTATCAACTTGCCCTTACTCAAACTGAAAAAACTGTAGCTGAGTATAAGAAAATGGAACTTGACCTAAAAGATCAAATCAATATTTTAAATCATGATTTAAATGCTAGTATTGATATTAGAAACATCATAGAGAGAGTCAATGATGATTTACAGGCTAAGTTAGATGAGGCTATCAAAAATAAGGATAATGTAGATCTTAAAATTCAGAGATTTGATAAAGCCTCACAAACCCTAGAAAAATGTGTTAGTGAACAAAGGGATTCTAGGGATATGACTGGGATTGGGATGAAAGAGTATGCTGGTGTTCCACCACCTGCTGGGAACTTCTATGGTGTCCTTAGAAAGGACTTGTCTTAGACTGGTTTACCAGAACTCCAAGAAGAGGAATTTATTCCTCCACCAAAAGTTCTTACCCCAGTAGAGGAATATAGGCAGAAGTTGACTGATTTGGACCAATGGAAGAAAGCCAACCCTACCTTGTTTGTTAAGGGTGGCATGCTTAGTGATAGCCCAAATGAGTCTACACCTATCAAAGTGACAAACCCAACCACTGGCAAGACTGTTGACCTTGGCTTAAACGTTGATAGAAAACCTAGTATTAAAACGCAGAAATGTACAGAAAACTTAGGTCACCAAAAAGCCAAATTAGTGATAATGGAACAGGTTTCTTTTCTTCTAGACTTAGAGTTATGTCTAGAAAAGCATGTTATACTTGTGGAATTTTTTCACATTTAGCCTATAAGTGCGTCAATGCTTCAAAGGTTAACGCTGACAAAAAGTCAAACACTGTCAAACCCAAATCCTTTGTCCAGCAAAGTCCACAAGTTGTTAGACCAGCCCCATTCTTTACTAAAGGGTCTAATACTTATGGACAAAGACCTTTCTAGAAGACCAATACATGGTCTAATAGACAATGGATTCCTATAGCAAACTCTAGGTTCAACGCTGATAAGGGTAATTTCAGCGTTGACAAGACCAAATTAAACGCTGACAGAAACGTTGCCAGACCAAATAATGGTAAATAGTTGCAACCAAAGGGAAAGGGGTCTAAAGCTTCTTCTAGCTTGACATGGAGACCTAAGCAAGATCAAAACCCTAATTCAGATGGGATTTATATGACCTGTAACAGATTTCATTATATTTCAAAGGTCATAATAAAACCAATTGGGGTTAACTGGATGTTTAATCCAAAAAGGGATGAACAAGGGGTTGTCATAAGGACTAAGTCAGTTCTTGTTGAACAACCAAATGAATCCAAGTTTGCTTAGGCATGGGTTCCCAAAGAAAACTAATTTGTTTTCTTTATGTGGAGGGCATTCAAAAGCAGGTTAATGATTATGGCTATTGGGATAGTGGATGCTCTAGGCACATGACTGGGAAGGAAGATTATCTCACAAACTTCACTCCCATTAAGGATGGTGACAAAGTTTACTTTGGAGGCGGATATGGAACTATCACAGGCAAAGGCTCTTCTCACCAACAATTTGTTTTGAAAACGTGTTTCTGGTAAAAGAACTTGACTATAATTTGTTTAGTGTATCATAAGTTTGTGATAACAAAAATAAAGTTCTTTTCACTGATACTGAATGCTTGGTGTTGAGCAAAGATTTTAAAATACCAGATGAGAAATTCATTGATTATAGAACACCTAGGCATAAGGACACTTATAATGTGAATCTTAATGGAATTAGGATGAATAATAATTTGTCATGTCTATATGCTAAAGCTTCAGTTGATGAGAGTAATCTTTGGCACAGGAGATTAGGGCACATTAATTTTAAAAATATAAACAGACTTGTGAGACATGGTTTAGTTGATGGTTTGCCTGAAAAGGTTTTCTACAATGACCACTCTTTTGTTGCATGCCTTAAAGGCAAACAGCACAAGGTCTCATTTAAGTCTAAACAGGTGCACTCTAGTTCTAAACCACTTCACTTGCTGCATATGGACTTGTTTGGTCCAACTAATATAGAAAGCCTAAATGGTAAATCTTACTGTTTTATCATCACTGATGATTTTTCTAGATTTACTTTGACTTTCTTCTTGGCTTTGAAAAGTGACACTGTTGATACTTTGATTAACTTCATTACCCAAATTGAAAAGAAGTCTGGTAATGAGGTTAAGTTACTTAGAAGTGATAATGGTGGTGAGTTTAGAAATAAATTGTTAGATGATTTTTGTGCCAAGAAAGGGATTACTAGACAATTTAGTGTAGCTAGAACCCCACAACAAAATGGGGTAGCTGAGAGAAAGAATATAACCCTCATAGAAGCAGCTAGGACTATGTTGGCTGATGCTCACTTTCCCATTGCTTTTTGGGCTGAGGCTGTGAATGCAGCTTGTTATGTTCAGAATAGGGCATTAGTCAACAAGATTCATAACAAAACACCTTATGAGTTACTTTGGGGAAGGAAACCTAATATTGGTTTTCTTAAACCTTTTGGATGTCATGTAGTGGTGTTGGATACTAGTGATGCCTTAGGTAAATTTAGTGCTAAAGGTGATGAAGGCTACTTCATGGGTTATTCAGTGCAGAGTAGAGGATATAGAGTTTACCTTAAGAAAGAAAAAAGTATACTTGAAAAAGTACATGTTAGGTTTTTAGAAAGTAAACCTAGTGATCCTGAAAGTGGTCCAAAGTGGTTATTTGACTTGGAACCTCTATCTAGGACTTTGAATTATATGCCTGTTACTAATCCAAATGTTGTGAAGGTAACTTCAAATGTTGTGGAAGAACCAGTTGTTGATGTTTCAGGTAAACAGGTTGATGAAGAGGTTGGATCACAAACAGACAAATCAGCACCCATACTTGAGTATGTTACTATTCCCATATGGACAGATGCATTTGCTGCTGCTGCTGCTGGAAAGGAAAAAGGTGGTCCCCAAGTATCACCAGTTGACAATATGCATGATCTTTCAGGCGCTGAGAAAGGAAATTATGGCACTGACAAGACAAATTCAGGCGTTGATGGCTCAAACGTTGACAACCTTGGTCCAGGCGTTGACAGCTCTTTTGACCATATTTTCTCTTCCAATAATTTTGAACAAGGTGAACCTTCAAACAGAAATGGAAAGGTTCATTCAGATGTTGATGGAAGAGAGTCTGAAGAGGATATTGGTAACATGGAAGATGAGATTGAGGACAACACACTTATTGAGGGAGGAGTGCTTACTTCTACAATCAAAAATCACCCTCCTTCTCTAATTACTGGTGATGTGATGACTCATGTGTAAACTAGAAGATCTCATCAAAATCTTGGTGGATTTATTGCCAATATTCACAAGAAGGTTGATACCCCTCTTGTTCAAGCATGTTTGTTTGCCTGTTTTCTGTCACAACAGGAACCCAAGAAGATTTTTGATTCTCTCAAAGAACCAAGTTGGGTGGAAGCAATGCAAGATGAGCTTCACCAATTTGCTATCCAGGATGTTTGAGAGTTGGTTGATTGTCCCAGACATGTCAGACCTATTGGGACAAGATGGGTTCTTAGAAACAAAAAGGATGAAAGATGCATTGTGGTCAGAAACAAGGCATGTTTAGTGGCTCAAGGATATACACAAGAGGAAGGGATAGACTATGAGGAGGTCTTTGCACCAGTTGCAAGGATTAAGGCTATCAGGATATTTCTAGCCTATGCTTCATGCATGGGCTTTACAGTCTATGAAATGGATGTGAAGAGTGCTTTTCTTTATGGCACAATTGCAGAGGAGGTTTATGTTATGCAGCCTCTTGGTTTTGAAGACTCATAACATCTAGACAAGGTGTATAGAGTGAAGAAAGCTATGTATGGACTTCATCAAGCCCCAAGAGCATGGTATGGCACATTGTCCACCTATCTGGTGGAAAATGGATTCAAAAGGGGCACCATAGACCAGACCTTGTTTACAAAGAAGACTGGTAAGGATTTCTTACTTGTCCAGGTTTATGTGGATGATATCATCTTTGGCTCTTCAAGTCCAAAGATGAGTGAAGACTTTTCCAAGCTTATGACAGACAAGTTCAAGATGAGTGCAATGGGGGAGATGAACTTCTTTCTAGGGTTACAAGTTCAGCAGAAAGAAGATGGTATCTTCATCTCTCAAGATAAATATGTAGCATAAATCTTGAAGAAGTTTGGCTTTTCTCCACATGAGAAAAGGGCTAGCACTCCTATGGATAGAGAACACCCTTGGGGAAAAGTTGGAGATGGAAAATAAGTGGATGTCATGCACTATAGATCAATGATTGGTTCATTGATGTATCTCACAGCTTCAAGACCTGACATTATGTTTGTTGTGTGTGCATGTGCACGCCATCGAGTGACTCCCAAATAGTGTCATCTTCATGCTGTCAAGAGGATCTTTAGATACCTTAGATGTTATCCAGACCTGGGATTATGGTATCCAAAAGATTCACCATTGGAGCTTATTGCATATTCAGACAGTGATTATGGTGGTGAGAAATTTGATAGGAAATCCACAACTGGTGGATGTCAGTTTCTTGGGAGTAGATTGATCTCTTGGCAATGCAAGAAACAAACAGTGGTGGCCAGTTCTACAACTGAAGCAGAGTATGTTGCAGCAGCTGCTTGTTGTGGACAAGTCTTATGGATTCAGAACCATCTGTTGGATTATGGGTATAATTTCATGCATACCAAGATTTTTGTTGACAATAACAGTACTTTATGCAATATTAAAAATCCTGTACATCACTCTAAAACCAAACACATTGAAATTAGACATCATTTTATAAGAGATTATTTTGAAAAGGGTTTAATACAACCAGATAGGGTTGACACAGAAGAAAATGTGTCTGATTTATTAACTAAACCTTTTGATACTGGAAGATTTCAATACTTGGTAACAAGTATTTGAATGATCAATTTTACTTAATATGTGTTTTGGGGTCTTAGTGTAATAGTATGTACAGGATATGCATTGTTATTGGTCTTTTTGTGAAGTTAGATTTTCCACTTTATTTGTCTAACGCTGACAAAGGTTATCTTAACGCTGATAAGTGTTATCGTGACGTTGTCAGCAACATGTTAGTTTTGTGGTTTTTGATCTAATTGTGCAGGCGTTGTTAGCATTGTACCATTGGATACAGAGTTGCTTATGGATCCTTGGAGCATTATTGGAGCATGTGTCAATTTATGGATGATGGTTGGAATATTTATATTCTTATCTTGACATAAATTTTTATTTTTACATGCATATTATTTGGCAACTTATGTATCATAGTTTAAGGGTAGGTTTAGGAACCTTTTAGGACTTTTTGGGTATTCTTATAATACTCTTATCATAATTCTAGATTGTGTCAACTGGTGAGTATGATTTAGTTTACTATCTCATGAGGCACTGTAGCATGCAAAGTTGATATACTATGCATGCTGCCAAGACCTTTTGGCCTAGAATAGGAGTGGTCTGTTGGGAGACTTGGGTATGATTTCTTTTGGGTTTACCTGGGAAGTTACAAGGGATTTTATGAGATAACTTAATTGTTAAGAATTTTGGTTAGCAAGAGACACTAGAGGACTGTTATGTCTATCTTGCATAAGCAAGTGTGCATGATTGGACAGTGCTTGCCACCCTATAGTAATTTTCAGTTTATAGGTTATCTTCACTAGGATAAATCACTTTGTTAAGGTCCTTTTTCATTTTTATTATTTTTATTTTTGGACGTTGACAGATATATTTCCAAACGTTGTTGTGACCAATTTAGACGTTGACATGGCTTTTACCAACGTTGACAAGAATATAGTCGTTGGGCGTTGATGGGTTATTTTTTACCGTTGACACTCATTAGGTCCTACCCAGTTGTTATTTTTGACGAAAATTGGGGCCGTAATTTTGGGAGTTGATAACTTTTAATTAATGCACAAGATAACTTATTTTCTTTTCAATATTTTCATCATTATATTTTGAAAATACTTGCCTCATTTTTGACCAATCACATGTGCCTATCCCTCCTATAAATTTGGCTCCTTCTTTTTAAACAGGGTACTCTCATATTCTTGTCTAACAACTTATCTCCTATAGTTCATATTTTATAATCTTTCACAAACAGCTTTCTACATTAATGGCGCCTAAGTTTAAACCAAGTGACCTGGTATTAGGATTCAGAAGTCAGCAAAATATGATTGCTTATTTGGAGGCTGATGATGCTCGGTTTCCTCAATACACCCAGATGGTGGCGTATTTAAATGCATCTCCACTTAGGTATGCACTTTCTCATGTTCCTCTCATCCCTGTCACTCATATTAAACAGTTTTAGAACACTGTTAGTTCCTCAACACTTAATAATGTGACTACATTAACAGCTATTGTCCATGGCGTTCTTGGGTGGTTACTGAAGCCTTGGTTCGCTAGGCTTTGCATCTTAATGATGCAGATGGTATAACCACTCTTCCCATTGGTGAAATAGAACAAGGACTTCAAGCTTTGGGGTATCCTTTCCCTGAAGAGGGTACTTTGAATAAATATAATAAACAAGAATTCCCCCCAGCTTTGAAGTACTTAATACATGTCAACCTTCAATGTTTGAGTCCCAAATGTACTGCACATAATGAAATTAACAGATCCATTGCTAGTGCAATTGTGTGTATCACAAATGGGCAAAAGTATAACTTTTCTAAACTAATTTTTAATGGCATGTGTAAAAACAAGGGTAATAAGATGACTTTGGCTTACCCACGATTTTTACAAATGATTTTTGATGAGCAAAGGTATTGCACCAAGGATCATGATGATTTTTATGCGATCCCTGTGCAAAAGAAAGCTATTTTTAGTAAGATGAATTCACCCCCTCACAGAGACTTACCCCTTACCCAAGCCATGCTTGTTGTTATTGCAGCAGCACAACCTCAACCTGACCCACAACCATTTCCTGAACCATCACCTTCACCTCAACACATGGAACTTGACCAAGATCCCTTCGACGCTGACACGTTAAATGTTAGCGTTGACACTTCAAATCCAGACGTTGACACCTTTCTACACTAGACCCAAATACCCCTTAACCTTCAAACTACCACCCAATCCACATCATCTTCTACACCCCCTGAATTTAGGTTGGTAAAACGCCCAAGGACTACTAGAGTGTTCTCCTCTAGTGTTCCTAGCCATGTTGCAGAGAAAACCACCACTACAAGTGTGGTTGGTGATATGGATGAGGCTGATACTATTGGTACTCGCTTAGATGTAGGCCAAGCCAGTCCTAACATCTTTAAGACCTCATCCATGCCCTATGACTCTATTTTGGGAGGTCAAATCCCCATTCTAGAGGAGGGCAGATTGGAACCATACACAATGTTGGAATTGACGGCTGTCTGCATTAGCTTGCAAAATCAAAATGCCGACCTGGTACATACTGTCTCTATCCAAGGCCTTGAACTCAAGCAATTGAGGGAGAGGATTGTTGTCTTGGAAACTGCTGAATCTAGGAGAAGGCAGACAAGAGTCCTTTCCTCAGGGGAGGATTCTTACAAAGGGAGGAAGCTGCTACAAAGCCTGTTAATTTGAGTGATAAAGGCTCACATGAAGCTGCTACAGAGCCAATTGATTTGAGTGGCAAAGGCTCATATGATGGAGAATCTTTGGGTGTGGCTGAAGCTCTTACTGAATTGAAGAAGCAACCAGGTTTTGATGTATCTTTGGTTACTCCTACAAATTTGAACTTGTCCTTTACATCAATGATGGAGCAGTTCACAAGAAGCGCTGACAAGAATAAGGTGAGCGTTGACAAGCAGATTTTGGACGCTGACACATCAAGCGTTGACAAGAGTAAGTTGGGCGTTGACACACAAGATTTGAACGTTGACAGACCTGCAGATATGGTTGATGTATTCCAGTCATCAGCTATCATCAAGGAAGTGTCTTCACAGGTACCATCATCATCTTTACCCATTATTGATCCATTAGATAAGGGTAAAGGACTCATGGTAGAAACAGAAGTTCCAAAGGATCCAGCACAAGTAGAGTTTGATTAAAAGTTGGTTGCACAACATATGGAACAAGAAAAGAAGAAGATTGGCGAGTCACCATTTGTAGTTACTTCTGAGGAGCAAGAAGGAAGTAATGATGAAAGTTCAGATTCAAGTGTTATGATAATTGAAGAACCAGAAAGACTTGATTATGGTGATGAGTTGGTAAGGGAGAAACTTGTAGAGTTAAAAATGCAGGTAGATTATGATATGCCAGAAGTTGCTCAGATGTACCATGCTTGGGAGAATAGGGTTATAGAGAATCCAGATATGACAATTTCAGATCAAATTTGGGGTTTGGAGATTCTTCTAAGAGTTCAAAGAGATTGCAAGGTAATTCTGAAGCATAAGGCTAGAAAAGTTTTCTCACTGCTGAAGAGAGATAAAAGGGAGCTTTATTACATGTTGCTCAGATGTCATCAAACAGGATGGACCTTTCAGAAATTACAGGGATTATCCTTTGAAGAATTGGAGTATAAGGCTTATCTTATTTGGGCAAGTGTGCAAGAGATGAACACTATCAGACTTCTTTCATATGAAAGGAAAGAAGAACTTGCAGAAGAGATGGAGATTCAAAAGGCTATGATTGTTCCAAGGCCTTTGAAGAAGGTAGTTCCAGTTGAGTTTCCTAAAGATTTAAATAAAGTAACTCCCAGTGAAGCTGTTATTAGAAGGAGCATTAAGCTCTCACCTATGGAAGCTTCAGATATGGTACAAGTATTACCTCTTGATGCCAAAAACCCTATCATTAGCTATGAAGAAGATGCAAGTGAGTTTTGGATGATTGGCAGATATGAGAAAGAGGTACACACATTTACTACTCTTATGTCTCTATTTGCAAGTATGGATAGGGAAGACTTGGTAGACCTTTGGAGGTTATTGCTGGCCAAGTATGAGACTGAAGCACCTACTTCAGTCAATGGAATAAAGCTTTGGTCAACATTCAAGAGAATGTGTGCACCAGAAGAAGAAGATCCTGTTTGGAAGGATCTTGAGGATGATATCAGTGGACTTCAATGGCGTTTGTATTCAGCAGCTGGTGTGTATTATTTAAGTTCTACAAAGTTTTCTGAATATCTTCTTGTGGATGCTGAGTATCCCATGTCCAAAGAAGTTTTTGAAAAGATGAAGACAACACAGCTGGAGATTGACTACTCAAGTGACGTGGCCAAAGATTTGATTAGGCGTGTTTATTACCAATTTGATAAGATTTGTAAGGATCTTCCTAGTTCTTAGTTTTTATTCAGAAACTTGACTGCTAGAGTAGATATCAAGTTTAGGGGACGATTGTTGGGAATAAAATGTAGCCAGTACACTTGGACGCTGACAAGAGCAATCGGGACGTTGATAAGAAGAAAACAAGCGTTGACAGAACAAGCGTTGACAGGAAGATGTCAAGCGTTTATAGGATGAAGTCAAGCACTGATAGAAGACTTAGTCTACACGTATTATGTTTCTAGTTTGTTTCTAGTAAAGATATGATCAACAATGTATTTTCTATGTTTATCTTTGCCTAGAATAGCTGATACGCAGACTCTTGTACAAGGCTTCTTATTCTATAAAAGAAGACCTTTAGGTTTATGTTTCATATACGTTTAACACTTTCATTGTAAGCAAGTTTGTTTTTATCAATCAAGTAAAAGTTTGGTTTACATTGTTTGTGTGTTCTTGTTTGAGTATTAATTCCGCATAATACTTAAATTGTTTTATACACAACAAAGTTTCTCTACGTGTTTAACTTGATTTAATCTCGGTTACACAAGCTAAATCGATCTAAGTTTGGGATCAACAGAGTTCAAACTCGACTCGATCGAGCCGAGCTTTTATCGAGCTCAAGCCCAATAACATGGATCGAAACATATAATGAGCCGAGCTCGAGCTTTTGCTAGCTTGGCTCGAGCCCTTATCGAGATTTTCGAACCTTAGTATAAATATATATTTATATGAGTAAGCAAACGTTGATTTGAGTATTAGCCTTATTATAAAGAGTAACTATATAAAAAATTAAATAATTTAGTGATAGTCGTTATCGTAGTTGACTACAAACATAGAATTTGCGGTGGTGTGTAAACCTTAGTAATATACTTGTTTCATATATATAATTTCGAGCTTTTCCAGCTCAGCTCGAGGTTTGCTCGATTCCTAATCAAGCCGAGCTCAAGCCTTAAAGGTAAAAGCTCGACGAGCTATCGAGCCGAGCTTGAGCCCACTATTTATGTTTTGAGCCGAGCTCGAGCCCTGTTGAGCTCGGGTTCGACTCGACTCGTTTGCACCCCTACTCCCAAAAACCATCTTAATCAAAGAGAATGTGCTAGCTTATCTTCAGAAGCTAGTTAAGAAAAAAACAACCACAATGAAAACTACACATCTGTGACAATCCTCAAATTTCACATATGTGTTATGTGATTATGATGGTATGAATATAAAAATTTGGCTGGAAATTTTTGCTTTTGTGCCTTACTTGGTAAGATGCATTTGGACTGCAATATCAACATATTCCTATATGTTGTAAACACAATGTATATATCAATTCTAAGTTCTAAAAGTAATATAATAAGTACATTATAAATAAGAACATCTCAAATATAAATATGATGCCCTAAATTCCCTTAAAACCCTAGAAACCCTATAAATGAGTTGTAAACTCAAGAATTGTGAACTATGAATGTACAGCACGTAAGAGTAAGTAATTATAGATTATAAACAAGTCGTAAACAATCATTTGAAAGTATAATTTTATCTAATAATGGTAAGAACAAACCATACAAAGCTAAGTACAAGTAAATGTGCATAATAATCTAAATCACCACCTAAAAACCATTTCACAATGAATTAAAGTCTAATATTTTGAAAACTATAATAAAACTCAACTAAGTATCATACTAAGACTATAATTTCACTTCAAGATAATGTACAAATAACTAAATCACAAAGTACAAGTTTTTAAAGCATAGAACTATAAGCTAACCTAATTGCACTTAGGTTATGATTACCCTGTACAACCCCTTAAACCAAGTGTGTAGAATCATTAGAAGTCATAAACATAACATATAAGACCTAGAATAAGTTTACATGATGATATACACCCTAATTACCCAAAGTACAAAGTCATTAGGCTTAATGACCTAGAACCCTTATATTAAGCATTTTACATAGGATCAATGCATAGTGTTTAGGACAAGTCTACCAACACTCACAACATTACATTTAGGTTATAAAATCATACTAATACAATGTACAAGTACCCTAAAGCACAAGGTACAACATTTCAATGCATGACTTATAAGTTAGGTCAAAATAGGTATTTTCACCCTTAGGACATGTTAAATTAAAATAACCTATCAAACCAAGTGTGGAAACTCGTTGGATACTTAAAACACAATGTCTAAGACCTAAATTGATTTTACATCAGTAACTAAGTGAAGGATAATGACTTTAACAAGTAATTTATCCTAGATCATTAGAAACCCTAATCCGGCTAGGTTTTCTTCTGAATTTTACTTCAAACATTTGTTAAACTTCAAACCAAAGACCCAATCTTATTAATTACAATGTTTAAACCATAATTATACCCTAATCCATCACAAATCACATTCATAAAACCCTTAAAAACAAGATTCACAACGTTACAAAGTTACAAGCCCTAGAAATGCATTCGACTAGGTTTTTCCCTCCAAAACCAATTCAAATTAGTTTCCCTACCTATTTAAAATTCAAAACCAAATATTTTGAGATATCTTCCAAGTAGGTGCATCACCTACTTGTAGATGAAACATGGCATTCCTATCCTTAAATTTTTGTGGCTTATTCCTAGCCTGAACCTTAGATAACTTAGAATCTAGCTTGTAAGAATCATACCATAGCTTACGTTAGTTACCATGGACGTGTAAGAAGCCTAGGATATCAGTACTAAAGCTTTACTTGAAGGTTAAGGCTTGAAAACACTATAAATAGGGCGCATACCCTTTCATTGTAAACTTGCACCCCGTTCTCTATACCTTCATATCCATTCTGATTTTACACTTCTAAAAAAGTTATAAGGATGTCTTGGGACCAGAAACCAGGTCTAAGAATTAGCTATTGAAGTTCTTGAAGTTTTAGAAGCAAAAGAAGTTCATAAGGAGCCCTAGAGTCATTCTTGAGCTACCTAGGTAATTGCTATGTTATCTAAGATTATATCTTGTTATATTTCTTTTCTAAGACTTGTTATAATGTTAATAAGCTAATCTAATAAGTCTTAGTTCATATAATAAGCAAAAATGGAAGATATAAGCTAAGGGGTGTAATAAAACCCTAGTTTTGTAATTTACATGAAATAGTGAGATAAATTCCATTTTAAAAGCTATATATCTATAAAACTAATGTTATTATGATTAGAAATATGTTTATAAACTTTGTTTTAAGTTCCTAGTTCATTTGGTACAATTTTGAGGTTGTTATGTAATTTTAAGCAAGTATAGGGACTAAAACTATCATTTTTGAAACTATAAACATTTTGGGCCAAAAGTGTCATTTTACTAAAGTTAAAACTATAGGGATTAATATTGTTAATTTTTAAACCTTGAAGTTAATATTAGAAGGTTAAAATTATAAATGCTTAAACTATACACTTAAAGGGTTAAAAGTGTAATTAAGCTAAACTATAACTAAAAGGGTAATTTTTGCCAACTTCGAAACTAAAGGATATAAAGTATATATTATATACTATACTTATCATTTGAAGAAAGTAATAAACATGTCATGTTAGTAGGTAACTTTGTACAAAGATGGTCCATCCCGATACTACATTCTGACTGAGTGGTTGGGTTTACGATTTAAAGTGCCCTCGCTCCTCAAATGTTTATAGAATGACTTCTGAGTATGATGGCCCGAATGATGATGTGATATTATGAATAACCTATGAACCTTAGGCAAATATCACAAAGAAATACTTAAAACTTTGAACTAAAAATCAAAGACTTGATACTATACAAAATGTGTTAATCCAGGTTTGTGTGAGACTAAGTTGTTGTTTGTGAGACCAAGTTGTTCTTTGTGAATGAAATATATCTGATGCATCTCAAAATCTATGGACATCAGGTGCGTTCATAGCCTCAATAGGCTTGATTACTAAATGATTTCAAAACCCGTGAGGGGGATATATGCTAAACTAGAATACAAGTCTTTTTGGTATGCTGCCTGATATGATTATTGACACTACGTTTACTTGTTGCCATTAAGTCTCTTTTTAATCGTGGACCGCTAATCATTTCTAGAAAATGAACACTAATATTGTGAATAGTACTATTTGGGGACTGACATCCCCTATCTGGGCAAGTCGCACTTGCTGGAATGCTGACAGGTTCCTACATAGGCTAAACGGATACACTTTATTTTACAAAACTAAGGATAGTCCGACAAACTACTTGCATAGGAGAAATTTGTTGGTTTTCTGATAATGTCTAGTCGCGGGGTCATGAGCTAGTGCAATAAGAATCGATGAATTTAGAATAATGGGTGAATAACAACGTAGCTCTGGAAAAAGAATCTTGTGTTTAAAATGATTTTTAACCTATTAATTCAATCAACCATTGTGTTGATTTTAAGTATATATCTCAGGTATTAAAGATTGATAGCATGGAGCAGCATGAGGATGACATGAAGAGGCACAAGCTTGAAATTTTTGTGTTCTAGATTTTAGGAACCTCATATTGTAAAACTCTGATTTTTAAATGATATATAAAGAAAGTTGATTTAATCATTTTTTTAAGTTGTTTTCTATCATTATGACTTATGTTTTATGAAATAATACCCCAAATTGATGTTCTGTCGCTTTAAGATAAAAATCAGAGTGTTACAATATGAAATTAAACATAAAAGTAGGATGATATATGAAATTAATCCTTAGAAAAAAGTTTGGAGCCTTGACAAGATTGACGAGAATATCATCCTTATTGACCTCTAGAAAGTATACATGTAACGACTATTGACGCTTTACACTTCATCAATCAAATAAGTATTCAATATAAAGCCATCTCCTTCCTACACATCCCTCGCACTTAGATTTAAATCTATCACATAATTACATACATTAATTCATTATTCAATAAAATATAATCAAGATTTAAATCTATATATACATATAAGTAAGGATCAATAGATATGAATAAGATGGATAAAAGGTACATATGAGCTTCCGAGGATGATGATGGTGACGACCCGTGATGGTGGATGACGACGGTGGGTGCGACAACGATGGTGCAGTTGTGGGGTGCGATGGTGGTATTGTGATTGAGTGGGAAAATAGTGTTTGTTTATAAAAGGACGGAATGCATGAAAAAGAAACGACACGGTTACCCTGTGAGTGAGAGAATGTGAAATTACAAAAATGCCCCCTTTTTATCACTTTAGGATTGATTTTACGGAACTTTTGTCCTATGTGTAACACCCCAATCATCGGTCAACGGAAGCAGTAAAGCTCGGGGGCTGTTACGTCATAATACCAAAGTTCAAGGTACAAGAGAACGACTCTAAATGGGATGTTTTATAAAATTATCTCGTTGAATTAATTTAAAACATCAAAATTTACATTGGTCCCCGTTTAAAAGATAAAGTAGCGGAATAATAAAGTTTTAAACATGTCAACACGATAATAGTTTAAAAGCATAAGTGATAAATATCCGAAGATAGTCATGAAATGCATGCGGACTCTAAGTACTTCACATAGCAGGAAAGCAATCATCATCAAGTACCTGAGATTAATGCTAAAGGGTCAACATAAAGTTGGTGAAAATATAGGTTTCAGTTCAAAATCGTAGCAAGTTGGACCGCAAAAGTTCAATTCAAGTACTCATGCAAATATTGGAGATATAGTGCCAAGTGTAGGATAAATCAGGTGTTCATAGTGTTTATAGTATTTATAGTATTTATGATAGCAAAGCTCATGACATCGAAACTAATGATCCAGTACGTACACCGCAACGCACATATAAATTGCCCCAAGAGAGTATCTAACCAAGATAACCCAACTCATCCGGCGACAGAATATGCCCGAGTGAAGGTTGTCAAGCCTTGATAGATCTATCTATAACATAAGATCTCACTCCATAAGAGTAATTAACGATTCATGATAGTGGGGACTATGGCAACGCAACTTAAGCTAATCATAAACAATGCTCACTAAGCGTTCACAAAAAACAGTTTTTGCGTCCGTAAGCAAGTATAAGCACTTATCGCACCCCAAAGCATTAAACATAGAAAGCAGTTTAAGAGGAGAGATAGACTCACCTCAAGCATAGAATCAATTCGCACAAGTAAGATCAAGTAATAGCGAACAACACTAGCGACAACCTAAATATAATACTAAAGTTTAGGCGCTAGCAAATAAATCATATAAGTCTATCACGTACGTCGCTTATCAATCATGTGCGTAGTTTTATAGATAAAACATGACTTATCGGAATCATATAGTTATAAGTAGTATCTTATACTTAGGCAAAAATATTTATTTTTTACTCGATGAAATTTCGACAGCCTTTCGGCGTAAATTTTAATTTACCAAATTTAACTTAGTCAAATACTCAATACACTTTCTATGGAAAATTCGACAGCCTTTCGGCGTCATTTTGAAAATTTCCATTTTTAGTAACCTCTCAATAATCAACCAATTTCACAATTAAAATCAACAAATAATGACTTTTTCGCAAAATACTCATTTACAACTTCCAAATAGTCACAATCATCAAATATTTCCAACACGCGCTTTTACTATTCTCAAAACGTACACAATATATATGTACATCATTTTATACTCGTTTTGACACTCAAAATAACCCGGTTTGACTCGAAAACGTTATTTTGTCCACATTTAAATTCTACACAGCAAGTTACTTTTGGTGTTTGCGCAAAAATTAAGTTTTCTGACAACAAAATACAAATGACCATATCTTGTTTATTTTAAGCCCGTTTTTAGCTTATAATATACCGAAACAAATGTATTAACTTATATTTTCATAAACTTGTCCTAATATAGTGTCAAAATAATTTTTATAAGCCTTTAAGCTCCATATAAATTCGGGCAGAATGTACAATTTTTTTAAAAATACACTTTTGACCACTTTTAAACACAACCACTTGTAGTAACACTACTAATTTTCACCAAAAATTCATAAACACAAATAGTATGACAAAAACATGTCTACAATTAGGGGTGTCGAAAAAGTTGACCCGACCCGAACCTGAACCCGAAATAGCCTATTCGGGTCGGGTCACTCGGGTTCAAAAACATATTCGGGTCAATTCGGGTTGACCCGAATTGACCCGAGTTCTAATTAGCCTCGGGTTCGGGTTTATATTTTTTAGCCTTGACCCGACTTGACCCGAACCCGGCTAACCCGACTTGACCCGAGTTTTTTTACCACATTTTACCTTGTAAATATACTTAAATAAGGCAATTTTTAATTTTTTTACTTATACTCGGGTTGACCCGAACCCGAGTTGACCCGACCCGAATTGACCCAAACCCGACTGACCCGGGCTCGGGTTCGGGTTTGATTTTTTTAAGTTCTGACCCGACTTGACCCGACCCGACTTGACCCGAACCCGGTTGACCCGACCCAATTCTCACCCCTATCTACAATCATAGATCTATAAATATATTAACATCTATTTTAGTAAAACCTCAAGTTATGTTTAAAAATGCATAGATTTAGTAGATCATCTATAAAATACATGGATCTAAAAGATAACCAGGTATAAAATATTTTTCATCATTTATTTTCAAAAAAACACAAGATAAGTAACATGCATGTATAGATCTACGTAACCACAATAGCCCTATCTAGTGACTCTACATAACCACAATAGTCATATCTACGATATAATCAACATAGGTTCAAGAAATAACCATATGTAGTGACTCTACGTAACCACAATAGCCCTATCTACGATATAATCAACACTAACCCAATACTTAATCAATTTCTTCAAATTGTACCCAAATATCTTGAAGATTACAAACCCTAGCTTCCTTTTCTTTTTTAAGACCTTTGATTATGTATAACTAGTACGAAACGTAAAGTACTAAAGCTTTAGTAAAATTAAAAATTGTGGTTTATGGTGGTTTGGTTTTGTGCAGCAAGTGGAGAGAAGAAAAAAAAGAGATATGTGTATATTATGGTGAGTGAAAATAATGAACAAAGTGATAATAATAATGCCTGTATTAATAAGTTAAAATGATTATGTATACATGGGTTATAAAGGGATATTGTGTAAGTATGTAGTTTTTAACCAAAAATTCGACTTTCCTTAGTGTTGGTTTGATGGTTTTTGGCCGGTCATGGGGCTTACATAGCGAGGGGGTGTTAAACAATTGTGATTAGTTAAAGATTTAAGGTACAAAAGTTTAATTAGTTTTAAGTAATTATCAAAATATATATAATTATGTTTAAAAATGCGTAAATGTTAGAAATTTAGCGAAATAAATTAATTTTATGATTTTACGAAATAAAATGCTATTTTAAGTTTTATAAAATATTTTATGCATGCTAACGACGATTAAACGTAAAAATGACGTAAAATACGAAAATACGTTACGTAAAATAATCATTCAGTGTAAATACGACTTACTACTATAAACAAAAATACTAAAATACGTACACAAAAACGTAGTGTTATGATCCCACGTCGGCCAAGTATGAGAACGGTTAATGGTTTATAATGTCCATGAGTCCCCTCCTCAAATAAGCTAGTTTTTTTAGTGAGTTGTACACTTGGGACTTATGAACCGATTACGAGCCTAGTATGGGATAGGTTCGTATCAATTGGTATCAGAGCTAGCCCTACCTTACAAGGTTCCAACGCTTGGAGTGGTGGCCTACTTAGTGGTGGCTTGTACCGAATGAGAGTGCCAACCGTGACCAACAGCCTCGGAGTGGTGGCTTGGACCCAAAGGAGGTGCCAACCGTGACCAACATAGCCATGCCCAACGAGAACGTTGGTTCTTCAAAGGGTGGGGTAGTGTTATGATCTCACATCGGAAGTATTGGAATGGTTGATGGTCTATAATGTTCAGATGTCTCCTCCTTAAACAAGCTAGCTTTTTGAGTGAGTTCTACACGTAGGACTTATGAACCGATTACAAGCCTAATATGCGATAGGTTCGTATCAACGTAGAAAGCTAATAAACACGTAGTTCACATATAGAACGATCACACAAGTAAAACAAACAGTTAAGCACATAATTCGCATTTAACGAATAATCTCACGGGTTATTGTAAATTCATTGACCGTCACAACAATTAGGTAAGATGCACAGAAAATTCACAAAACGATGACTAAGCACGGTGTCAAGTCATTACACGTCCTCAGACGATTTTTCAGAAAACGCGGGATAACTTCCCAGTTCAAACACAATTCACATAGTTGACTAAATAAAAATCACAAGGTAAATAATCATTTAACGAGTCAGAAAATTACCAGATGTTACAATATGCCAAAACATAAACTAACATAAACTTACATATCAAAATGTTCTTACTCATTATCAGAACATTCAGATTTGCCACTTGTCAGCCGAGTCGAAAACCTAAATATTAAAAAGTCTACTCGAAAACCTCCTAAACATTACTAAAAAAACACATTATTCTGTGAAACTCGCTTTGGGCTAATAATGGCATGTCTCTTAGACCACTAGAAGTAGCCCATACGGCCCAGGGCCATAGCCCATGTCTCTTAGCTTCGTACTTTTCTTTTTCTTTTCACTTTTTGAAACAAAAGGGTGTCAATGGGTCAATCTAGAGGTGGCAAAATGGGCGGCGGGCTAAACGGGCAACGGGCTAAACGGGCGGCGGGCTAAACGGGCGCGGGCTAAACGGGCACGGGCGAAACGGGCGGGCTAAACGGACGCAATCTAAAAAAAAGGAAAAAAACATATAAAAACCTACAAATAAAAAATAAAATACTTGTTTGAAAGTCGGGATAATTTAATAAAAAATATTCGTCAAGTATACTAATTTGTATTTTACAAGTGCGCCCGTTAAGCTCATTTAGTTTCTTACATATGCGCCCGTTTAGCCCATTCATTATAAAGAATGGGCAAAAAGTGTCTCATCCTTTTTTGAAAATGGACAAAAAGTGCCCATTTGTATCAAAATGGGCAAGATTTGCCACCTCTAGGTCAATCCAATATTTCAGTTATCAGTTTATTAACAACATGGAAAAAATGGTTTTTCAGCATCTTTTTTTTTCACAATGTCAATCATTTATGAGTTGCTTTAAATTCAGTTCTGAAAGTTTAATCTCCATATAAGCGGATCCAAGCGCGAATCGCTGGATAAAATTACATCTTTTCCTTAGACAACAGTAATAATATACCACTCAACACTCGGTCACTCTGTTCGCAAGCCTATATTGCAGACAACATTTGAAGCATGAAATATCCTATATTCTAATCTTCCAAACCTGATTATGTGTGTTCATTGGTTCCATTCACCAGCATCAACGGGTGAGATACGGGTTCATAAATGACACCCTTCACAATATCAAGGACCGCATTTCCTGTAAACCCGTCATCCGTTGCGTAAAATAGGTTCAACACGTTGCACATGTTCCAAAATGCATCTTTACAAGCTCTCGGGACAATGCTTCCTTTCGCTTCCAAAACTAATTGCATCATTTCTCTCCTCTGATTTTTCACCAAAATCTTCATCTCCTTTATGACCTCGTCGTTCAGAGTCTCACTATTTTCATGGCTCATGTGCAACGTTACAGCATTCAGTTTACCTTCCTTAAATTCTCTCTGCATTAAACATATAACATGACCCATCAGCAGTAGCTTTTTACATCTTTAGGGGGTTAACAATTAAAGATAAGAATCTACCTTGAAGCCTTGAATATCGTTAAGAAGTCGACCCTGAGTGCTCATTAGCTTAAATAGATAGTGATATTCAGAGCTTTGAATAATCTCCTCTGACAATTTTGGCCCTATAAAGTAAAGTGCCGGGAGAACAATTGGGCCTAGCGCAAATGATACATAAGCATTTTCCATATACTCGTTCATTGTTGGCACACAAGCGTCTCTTGTCCATATAGCTTCTCTCATCATACTATTTATCAAATCCAGCCACTGGCAAAAACAACCAAACGCAGAAAAAAAATTGTCGGAAATGGTATCAAAATCAAAATATGATGAAAATGAGGATTTTAGTAGGTATCCAGTAATTGCCTAGTCAGCAGGTTACAACATGTGGCACGCCAAGTAGACAAATTTTAGAAATGACGCACACAAAAGGATGTTAAACTCGTCTCCAATTTGTATTTAGGCATTAAACTTTTTCTGGGTATCCAACAGACCTTACGATAAAACAATATAAGTTGGGTACCCCAGCTTAATTGGACATCTGTTTGATACCCTTTTATGCGATTTTCGCGAGAGTGTATAATTTTTCTCAGAAAAGCTAAAAACAACTATAAGTTGGATTCCCAAATGTACTTTGGACATACTTTTTGTGACATTATGTGATTACAAAACAGATTAGATATTTCGATGTGTGGAAGAAATTTTAACTTACAACTTTAATAACATGTCTTGTTACATCTCGTCCTTGCCATTTAAAAGCTGTCTCTCCAATCCAACACACGGCGTCTTTTAGTGCCAAAAATACAACACGAACTTCATCTGAACAGCAATCAGAGTCGACATTTACATCCCATCTGCATTTAATAAGATTATAGATCAATACGTAGTAATATAATGATCTAAACATAAGGTATGAGTTATAAGTATAATTCAGGATTATCGAAGATGATATACTTTTCAACACACTGAATAAGGTTCGCTAATTCCTCCATAGACCCTCCAACATCAAAAAAATCATCAATCACGGTTGTGAGGATGCTACTTTTAGCCCATGAAATACGAGCATCAGATAGTTCAGGAGAAGAGAGTGTTGCAGCAACAGAAAAGTAACAGTAGGCTGTCTTCTGCCTTGCAAATTTGAGTTGGTCCAACTTATTCTCTACCACCCACCTGCCGACACGTTAGTAACATCATCACCCTTGTAAATAAAACAATTATTACAAGTAGAGATACTCAAACACACCTTTCAAGGCCTCTTAATTCTTCACGATATATAGATTGGCATGTGTTATAGTCCTCCACTGCCAACGTTAGGTAATCGTTGTTGCTAATGTTCGATGAACTGTCATTAATAGAGAAAAATATTCACATTTATGAACTCAATTTCAAAATTATTTAGTCAGACTTGAAACTCAAAATCTCACCGACACGTAGTTTTCAAAGTCCTTGTATCGTCTACATCGTAATGCTCTATATTTCTTCTAGTGTATATGCGTTCTAAACTGGTATAGAATGGGAACTTTAGAGCATTTTGCACCTGATTATATAGTAAATTCAGACTGATATTACACTTAAAGGACATAACTAAAAGTCAAAGCAATAATAGAACACCTCTTTGTGAATGTATTTTGATAGCTGGTTTGAAGCAAGGGATAGTTTCTGTTTGAGGAAATCAGCCGACCTCAAGCTTTGTTCTTCAAAAGCTAACTCCTCTTGATATATAGTTTGTGATGCTCGGTACACTTCAAGAGCTGTATATGCGTCTTTAAATGGCTCTTTGATAATTTCGACCAATGAATCTACACCACAAGCCAAATGATGATACTAGAAGTATAAGAGAATTTAGGTGAATCAAATTTACACATGTATTTTATTTGCAGAAAATACCTGAGGACACTTCATACCCGTTGATCCTTAATACCCGAAAGGCTAGAGCACACGTGACAATATCTGTGAATATTTGTTCATCCCTCTGCAACCAGCATCTGATTTGGTGGTCAGTGTCATATTTCCAAATGATAAAATTTTAATTGAAACAAACATGAACATTACTTGTATGTTTCATCTAAAACATCTTGAATTTCCACTCTGAAATGCCTTGCGATTCCCAATCTTTCAAGTGTATCCACAATCGAAAGCCGGGCATATAAATCAAGCGGGTAAACTGTCGGGACTGAGATTCACCACAAACAAGTCAACAACTTCAGATATCAAAACGTAGGACTCATGCATATAATACACATATGTATGTAAAAGCGTACCTGCATTACCAAACTTTTCCAATAGTGAAGTTAAATAATGAAGACAACCAGTATTTTGATAACGAAGAAGAGCAGCCGCTGTTGCTGAGGGTGAGTTGAGAATAGAACCATTCTTCATCTGATATTTCATCACCATGTTCCAGTCATACAAATTACCGAGCCCTTCTGAAATATACGCCAAGTATGCTTCCCTCTCATTTGAATGACATCTAATTGATGTTAGCAAATATAGATTATATTTTTTTCTTGACCAAATGAGTACATTTTCATTATGGCAACGTATTTTTCATTTGTCCTATTTTAGTAATTGTTACTTTTTCTAGAACGTCCAGGTCATTAATAGATGGTCTTGTGTCCTGATCGCGTCATTATGTAACCAGTAATCTTAGTAGTTTAATAAAAATAAATCTCATCACAGAAAAATATGACACTGATACACAAAAGATGTTCTATAAGAGTTACATTCTTAAAATACGTTTTTTTGGTTACAAAATTACCCAAGCGAAACACAAAGCCATCTTCTTATGATTCAGATGTATAATAAAGTAGAATGACAATAACAAGCAAATGAAAATGTACGACTGAAACTGGCAAATAAAAAAGTAAATTGGTACAGTATGTGATATACATAACACATAAAAAACAGCATACCTTTTCAACTTTGATTCTCTCTCATTTAGCATCAAACTCAGATCAATCTGTTGTAAAGGAAGGTTTATGTTCAACTCTTTTGCGTACTCAATCATACTAGGAAATATAATTTCAAATGCAAATGGAGATGGTTGATTCTTGTCAGTAGCTGAAGATATATTAGACTCGATAAAATATAAACCTGCAAGTAAATGTATAATTAGCTATTTACTTAGAGGGAAAAAAAATATTAACAGACATTCAGCAAGAGTGTGCATAAGACAGCCAAATACCCTTGTTAATTTGGTCTTCACCAACATTCCATCGTTTCAATGCAACAATACATGCTAATGTTGAAGAAAGAGTATCTTTAAGCAATGGATGGCTGGAATTAGGATGGCTGGAATTAGGAAGACCCCATGAACCATCGTGAAGTTGATTGTTCACTAACCAGTTGAGACATTTAGGAAAATAAGGCAACGTGGGTGAGTTTGGAGACGGGACCATGGCTACCCAAGCTGTGTCATAAGATGAAACAGAAAGCTCCACATTTGTGAACAGTTTTCTAATTCGTTCTTTTGTCATATCAAGCGACTGCATGAATATTGCAAATATGCCAATTTATTATTCCAGGTACTCGTACATCAATAAAAACGAAGAAGTAAATGCAGCCACTCATACCATAGTACTAGGATTAGCTAGTCCAGCATCTGAAGAAGCTGCTCAAATACAAAATTGAACGCCTAAGAAAATTAAGTGCTAGAGTTAGGTACTTTAAGCAGAGGATCACGAGTATCCGTTACCTGTGTGAACAGCCAATGGTCTGTGTTGGTCTTTACAAGTACCAACAGCCCACGAGCAACGTGGTTTATGTGACGAAGGCGAAGACAAGACAGACGACAAGCTCTGTGAAATCATAATTGATGTCCTCAAGCAAAAGTTTCCGTTCCTTGTATCTTTTGTTTTGGCTGATTGGTTGTCTACTTGTCTATTTCACACACATTCCATATATATAATCTAATCGTTAGAACCTCCCTTAGTTAACCATCCAAACATATAGTACAACAAAAGGACTAAAGATAACTAGTATAAAATATTTGATTCTCTTCTAACAGCATTATAAATAAATAAAAATTCGGCACAACTATTAAAAGCATTTTGAATTAGTCATTTACATGATCCGTATTTATAAGCTTCCAAATGCAGATTAAGCAAACATTGTCAAAGTCCCAACTAACATCAGCGATTTTGACAGGTTTTCCGCAAAAAAATATCAAAATACTTTTTTGTCCTGTTTGGGTCATTTTGCAATAAAAAAAATACAAAAAAATATAACAAAAACCTTTTAAAAAATGACAATGTTTTCATAAAAATGTTCTGCTAAAAAAATCATGTTTAAAAATTAGATATCTTTATAAAGAAGTTCAGAATTTAAATAAAATTTCATCATAATTTTATACATTAAATACTTTTTATATAAAGAAAATTACATAAAAAAATTTCAGAATTTTATTAATAAAATAAAATTTTAATATATATAAATTTAAAAAAACTATATACAGATAAATTATATAAAACGACCCACCAAACCTAATCAAATGAAGAATGAAATATATATATATATTATAATCAAATAAACCCACTTCAAATCCCTAATAAAACTTACATTATAATCAATAAACAACCCCTCAAAACTGAATTTTCATTTTTTTTTTCTAGAAGCTTAAAAGAACTACAATTCAGTATGATCGCAATACAAAAAAGCAAAATTAATTACAATTAAGATGAAATACAGTAAAATCATGAACATGCATATAAAAATATGTATGATCAAGAACATGCAGAAGGTTTTAAGGATAATTCTTGCCTGTTAAAGCATAGAAGCGATATGAGTGTAGAGAGTGTGTTGTTGAATATCGAAATTAAATAGTATTAATTTCGTATTTGCAATTAATTAATGGTTGATAGTTGTTTCTTTCTTGATATGAAAAGTGAGTATGCATCCACTAATAAGCATTTATTTCAGGAGAAATACTACATGCACCAAAAGTTTACATGGCAAATGTGTTTGACCAATTACAATGCATGTAGTTTTCTCTTTCATCCTTTTCACTCACCATAATTATATGACACATATATGTGTGGATAATTTTATGTAAACTTTTGGTGGATATATCATTTCTCTTATTTCAGACCTTTTTACATGGCAATGTAAGAGAGGAGGTATGACAACAAACCTCCCTCTTCATTTGGCCTCATTGCTATCATATCAACACCACATCATATCAACATAACTAACAAAAATATTTCTCATTCACATCACACCCAAGTCATCTTCATTTGAACTCCACCACTTTCTTTTCTTTTACTTTTTTTCATTTTCACACAAAACAAAATTTATTTCATTCAAATAAAACATTACAAATAAATAAATAAAAATTGCAAATATGGAAATAAAAAACACGATATGAAAAAAAAAAAAAATTAAAAACACAACAATTAAAATAAACTACACTAGGAAGGATATCGGGCCATGATTTCCTCTTGTTTTCGACGCACGTACAACCTCTTTGGTTCCGGCATTGATTCGTAATCAAGCGCGAGAAACTAGAAGTCGACCAACTCCATCTGCCTCTCTCCGAGTGCCTGTTAGCTATCATACGTGGTTTTAGCCGAGATAAATTTTTGATGCATTGCATTTGACAGTACTTCCTTCGATGACCCCGACGATCCTCCGGTGCCCTCACTTGACTCGGGTCTTGATTTCTTAGCAGGTCGATATTTTCCTTCAGGTCGAGGACGTTCATCAGGACCGAATACTTCGGTGGGATCATCCGCACGAACAGCTTTTGCACCGGCAAATTTCGGGTGTTCTTTGAGGATCTTCCACGCGTACGAGTAAACAAATTTTCTTCCTCTATACGATGCTAAAAATTCATCTTCGCAGCTTCAAAAACATCATCATCATTCATCTCACTCCTATGATATATTACTTCGTACAGTGCTTGAAATTTTTGGCAATCAGGATGCATCCAACCCCATTTCCTTGTAATCATGTTTTTTGTACGCCGTATACCGGTTGTTTGATTGTTGAAATTTCTAGCAATATTGTTCCAAAAACAATCTTCATTTTGGTCATTCCCAATGTCGAAATTCTCTGACACACCAAACCAACATTTGGCCAGTAGTTCATCTTCTTCTTTATTCCAACGTACCGGTGCCTGACTCGGAGCTTCAACAAATTCTATGTCATCATCATCGGCATCTAAATCAACAGCTTGTGATTTTTTTGCTTTGCTTTTTCTACTTTTGCCTTTTTGGCTGGTGATCGTGAGGCCAGAACTTTGAATTGGGTTTCCGGTACATTTTGTTGGCTTGGGTAGTTTTGAAATTGGCTTTGAAACCGTGCTTGTTGAAACAAGATTTGTTGGTGGTAGTAAATTTTTTCGGGAGTCAGTTGAGGGAAATAGTTTGGAGGAATAGGAGGGTACGAGAATTCGGAGCCGGATGGAAATTGGGAACCTGATGGAAATTGGGAGCCGGATGGAAATTGAGAGCCGGATGGATATTGGGAGCCAGAATGAAATTGTGGGGAGCCGGATTGAAATTGTGCAAAGCGGAGAGAAGTTGCTACGGAGGTTTGTGAGGATGGTGTAGACGGGTTTGGCGATGGTGTCGAAGGGTTGCTAGTGTTGAGAAGCCCGGTGAAGTTGAGTTGTGGGAATTGATCATTTGGTATGTTAGACAATTTTTTTTGTTGATGTTTTAGAGAGATTTGGAAGAAATTGTGTGTTAAAAATGTGAAGAAGATGTAATATTTATATAGGGGATAAAAAAATCGAAAAGTATGTTACCGTTGGAAGTCCAATGGCTAGTTTTGGGTGACATGGCTCGTCGAGTGAATTTCGTTTTTCCGAAATTTGCTTGGCGAGAGGGGGGTCGGTGTGGCGACGAACGACGACGAGCGTCGGCGAGCCATCCATGTCAGACCGACGAGCCTATGGCTAACGTGACACCCTCCTCTCTAATTTAGGCATAGTTTGTTTTTGTAAGAGTTTACTTCTTTCCTATTTTTTTTATATTTTCGTACGTTTCGCACATTTTTACATTTTTGTTTATTTTTATGTTTTCGTACGTCTTCATACGTTTTTTTTCGTTTTTTGTAATGATAAAAACACGTAATAACGTTAAAAACGTATAAAAACATGTAAAAATGGGCATGTAAAAAACGGACAAACCGTACGAAAATCGATGAAAACATAAAAAACATGACGAAAGCGTAGAAAAATACACGAAAACGTACAAAATGAACAAAAACGAAGAAAACGCATAAAACTTAAGAAAATGTATAAAAACGTGCAAAAAAATACAAAATGGATCACTTCGATTAAAGTAAAAAAAATGCAAACGAATATTGAAGGTTGTGGTAGAAAGTGAGTGTTAAAAAAGGTGAGAAGAAAAGGAAAGAAAAGAAAGTTTATCTCTTCGAGGTTTAAGAGGTGAGAAGTGTTTTTACCACTTATATCTAAAAAACAAACAAAAACCTCTGCGCGCCTGCAGAGGTTTGCAGACAAAAGAGGCAATAAGTGGTTTTTTCAAAAAAAAAAAAACAAACGGAGCCTTAAACTTTGAGCGAATAACATTATTGGATGAGTTTTACAAACGCATTCATTATGGTGGTTTAAAAATAAGTTTAAGAAATTATAATAAGTTTAAAAAATTATGAAGATGTTTACAAATTCTTGTATTACACTAAGCAACTATTTCAAGTTTATGTGGCATGAGGATATCTAAGATTTTGAAAATGTTTATAAGTTAATGCATTGCATGACAATTTTATAAACTAACTAAAAAGTAGGGATGAGCACGGTACCGATTCCGTCCCAAATTAGTGGTACCGAATATTTCTCGAGCATAAATTAGTGGTCCCGATACTGTACCGAACGGGATTCGGGTATCGGTACCGGGACGAGTATCGTTACCGGTACCGGGAAATCGGGTTTTTCCCTTTTTTGGGAATTTCCCGATTTGGTACCGGTCCCGTCCCGAATTAGTGGTCCCAAATTTTTTTCACCTTATTTTGTAGTCTCGGTATCGTCCCGAACGGGATTCGGGTACCAGGAATCGGTACGGTTTCGGGACGGTTCTGGTTCGGTTTCGGGATTCGCGTTGAAATGCTCATCCCTACTAAAAAGTTTATATAGTGTTAATAGGTTTATAGTATGATAAAGGTTTATAATTAATGACATTTTAAAATGTAACATTATTATAAACTTTTTAAGAGGTTCATCATAGTGAATGCATTAAATAGAGTTTTTGATGTATTTAGTATACAAAAACTTTTTAAATTAATCAAGAATTCATTAAATACAAATTAAATTAACTTGTAAATTAATATATTTGAACATGTTTACAAGATCATTTAATGTGTATTAATTCATTTTTTGTTAATTAAAAAAAGTTGTGTATTAAATACACCATAAACTTTACTTATTGGGCATTGTTTACAATGATAAGATATTTGGGAATAATATATTGTAGATATCATATATACACATGATAAAGTATTCGTGTATCACAATAAAACTGGCTATACATAAACGATGATTTATAATATTAGAAAGTTGTGATGATTGACGAAAAAAGATATTTGCTAGTAATAAATGTTGTATAAAATATTATATAACGTGTAATTGCAATCAACGGGTGGTTGATAGTTTCTTATTATAAAATTGGTGAGTGTTTGGTTTAACTTCTATTAATACTCTCTTACATACATAACATCGGGCTATTGAGGAACCCGTTTTATATATGAGAGAAAATTTTTACTGATCATGTTCATATAAATTTAATAGAATTCCACATTATACATTATTCTCATAAATTTTGAGAGATTTACATTTATCCGTTAATAAACGTCAGAAAATATACGTTTTTAAAAAGGTTTTACATTAAGGACAAACTTTGAAACAAATGGATAATCTCATGGATTGTTTCTATAATGCCATAGCCGCAAGGACAATTTGGTAATGTATTTATGAAAGTTTACGGAGACAACCCCTGAAGTTATAGATTTTGTTAATGCAAGTGATGCCTAAAAACATTATTAGTGTTAACTAATCTTTCTTAGTTTTGATCACAACAAACCATACAACACATTTAGTGTAAAACACAAAATGAATTATTTAACTAACACTATCATCAAGGTAATAATCATATCACTAACCTTTCTTAATCATACTTAGTGATCATCAAAATGATTATCCTTAAAACTCACTTTTGTTAATATGACAAAAGACTTTTTAATAAACTTTCTTTTTTAGAAAATGTTTTATTAAAATGGAAAATGAAAGTTTGAAAATGGCATATTCCAAATGCTGTTAGAATATCCTTTGAAGGGTTCAAATACCTCAGATATTCCCACCCCACTAAAAGACAAAAAACGGAGCGGAGTCTAGTGGCGGTACCTTAAGTACCTACGCGGTACCTTATCGATATGGTACCGCGGGGTGAGATAAGGTACCGCGCACAGAAGACCGTTATAGATCCGTTATACTTTGTCTCCTTTAAATAGTGGGTCAAGTCTCATTTTCCAGTAAGCCTCTTGGACGTTTTTCTCAGCCCTCTTTCTATTTTTTATAGCATAATCATTAGTAAATGATCACTTAAATTGTTAAAAGATGTTTACATATGATTATCCTCTTGATCCCCTCCTTTACCTTGTCTAATGAGAAGATCACTCACTCACTAGTGTTGTGATAAAGATGAATCTATGAGCTAGTCATATTCATCATGATATCCTTTTTGTTTTAGGTCAATCCAATGTATTTATGAATACTTGGACTAGTTGTGTTCATCCAAGTTATTTGTGGATACTTGGATTTGTTGTGTACATCCATTGCATATGTGTTTGCTTGGATTTGTGTTGTGTAAATCCAAGCTACATGTGTGTACTTGGATAAGTCTAGTTGAGTTGTAATAGATTTGATTAGGAGTTCTCACTAAACTATAAAGTGATGTGGTTGTGTCTTGTGAGTTCTCACTAAACTTAAAAGTGATTAGTAGTTGTGTTGTGTGAAGTTCTCACTTAGCTTCAAAGTGAAGAGTCGTGAAGATTGGTTCTAGCTTCAATTAGAACTCGACATCTAGCCTTTTGTCGTAAAATGGTGAAGTAGGCAACGTCGTGAAGATTGGTTCTACCTTAAGATTAGAACCCGACATCTAGCCTTGTGTCGTTAAATTGTGAAGTAGGCAACGTCGTGTAGATTGGTCTAGCTAAAGATTAGGTCTCAACATTTAGCTTAGTGTCAGAAAATAATGTAAGCAACGATGTAAGGTTTTCTCCGCCGAGAAGGGAGCTTGTGGATATAGTGGAAATCTCGAGTAGGTGTACTCGAGGAGTGGAGTAGAAACGAGGATAGAGCCTCGTTGTCGAACCACTATAAATCTTGGTGTCTTCCCACTAGGTTGTCTCCTTCCTTACTCTTTACTTATTTCATTATCATTATACTTGCTTATTATCTTTGCTAGTGCATTTCAATTGAACCTAATCATTATGCAACTTAGCCTCAAGTAAAAGATAGTTTTGATACAAACTAAATTGAAAGTAATTTTAATTTGGTCACCAATCGATGAGAAACTATTCAACCCCCCCCCCCCCCCCCCTTCTAGTTTCTACAATTGGTATCAGAGAGATGGTCACTCAAGATCTTTGAAGTATATTGTACTTTGAAACTTGGATCGATCCATTGTCTCCTCAAATTAGAAGGTCTAGTTGTACTAAAGTTTCTCTTTGGTCAAAACTATGTTTTCTTTGAAAATAGGTCTTTTAATTGATAATATTGCATCCCACTTAAGATTAGTAGCCTTTATACATTTTAGATATACTCTTGAAATGTATCTACTAGTTTGCATCTTGCTTTGTGTAGGTATTCATGAAGATCAATCATTTAATTGGTTGTGGATTGAGTTACTTGCACTTGTAGAAGACTCATCTTCATTGATCTTTAACATCCTTGAATGATGATACCAAGATGATTGGGAATGATACTAGTCCTTGAAGACTTAGTACTCATCATAGTCATTTATTGGGCATAGCACTTATTCCTCATGGATTGCTCTTTGTGGCCAAGGTACGCTTTCGTTCTTCCACACGCCCTTTGATCATTCTTTTGATCATTACTTGACTATGTGCTTGTTCTTGGCATCCTTGCCTTGACATTTATTTGTGGTTTGTGTTTCTTTTCTTTTATCCTCTCAAACCTTCATTGCTTGGATACTTGACTCACTATGGTGATGTAGAGTGAGTTAGTAGAAGCTTAAAGTATCAAGCATGATTTCCATGGTTTGCACCCATACGGTTAGTAGGCCCTTTGTGGGAGAGAAAGTGAATTAATACCTTGCTCATATTTTGGTTTAGACTAAGACTATTATTAAAAGTGATCTTAGTCTATACTTGAATAATTGCTTTGTGCTTATTCATTACAAAAGCCGTTTAACGTTTCGCCGGAAAGGCACGTCTTAGACCACTATATATGACACAAGCTCTTCGCTACAACTATTTGAAGATTGTAACTAATCCCTTGAGCATTGATCCTAGTCTTGATTCACTTCCCTTGACTTCTCTCCACTTAGTCGTTTTGCTACGAGTAGTCGTTTGTCCGTTTCAGTTCTTTTCGATCTTGATTTAACTCGTAATCCTTCGTTAAGGCATATTGCTTAGTGTTATGATGATCCAATGATATTCTAAAAGGCTCATGATTTAATTTTAAGTATTTTAGAAAAACTGGATTTTCAAAATTTGGCGTTTTTCAGAGATAAAAACCTGCCTCTGTAGGCGGTTCCTTATCTCCGCGGCTCGAACCCGCGGTTCCTTATCGATAAGGTACTGTGGGCAGTAACTTTTGTCAGAGCGCCAGTTTGAGTTTTTTATTCTTTTTTCAAACCAAACTCTCTCTCTCCCAAAAACACACAGCCGACGGGTTTTACCTTTTCCACCATTGTTGAAGCTTCCAAAACCTTCAATCACTCAAATTAATTGATTCCAAGTTGTGGGTTTCACTCATCCTTCATCTAACATCAATTAGTTGTAATTATTTTCTTTCAATTTCATCTATTTTGTTCTAGGGTTCATCCTTTCATAATTAGGGATTTTTAAAATTGAAATTGAATTAAAACCTTTATAGGAATGTGGGTTGACATGGTTATTTTACTATGATTCCTTAGGTTGATATTCATTAAGATTTCACTAAAACCCACTTATAGAAAAAATCCGAATTTAGGCTAAATGATTTTGGTTGAATGATGGATTTGAGATGAATCCATGAACAAGTAGGCAATGACATTGTTAATGCTTACCTAAAAACCTTGTTTTGAAAAACCAATGTTCTAATCCATTGTTGATCTAGCATAGATCATGTGTTCTTGGTTAATGATGGAATAGACACATTGTGAACATGAAAATGATATGGATTCAATCCTATGTTTGTCAAGAATTTGATATAACACATTTTCATTTTTCGTTTTCATTTTTGATTTTCATATGAGTGATTGGAAAGATTATTTTTCGTGTTTAGGTACTTGTCATGTCTTCAAGATATCAAAAAGATCACGAACGAACACGAGCATACATGCCCTCTTACCCTCATTTGATTCACTCTCACAAAAACTCGTCTAAGTCTCTTGAACATCGTTGTTTTCATGAAGGACGCATCGTTTGTTCCAATTTCGCAAATGAGTTTATTCGCTTCATGTTTAAGTCTATTGGGTTTGATTGTCTTCTTGATATTGATGAGCCAATATTTCCTTCGTTTCTTATGGAGTTCTTTAGCTCATTCACATTGATAAGCATCAATAATGGTTTGTCTATACGATTTTCCATTATGGGGAAAATCATTATTTACACTCTTGAAGAATTCGGTGATATTCTTGGAGTGCCATCTAATGGTCAATGTCGATTCACCGATGCTTGGAGTTTAGACTCTTTAGAATCGGCCCCTATTGATGCTCATTATGTGACGATGCTTCCAACTCCTTCGGATATCATTCATACCATTTCTAAGCCTCGTGAGCATCCTACTCATGGTAAGTTTCAAGGAGCTGTTCGAACTCTCTCTCCTTGGGAATTACAATCTAGTGATATTAATGATTTCATGACTCCTTGGGCCGAAATCATTAGGGAAAATGCAATGTGTCTTGATGGGAATCGAGGTTTAGTACCCCGCTTGCCTTGCACACATGTTGTACTGTGTTGCCACCACAACTCCTTACAATCTCGCATTTTTCATGGCTAGAAGAATTAGGTTTGTTCTTCTTGAGTCTAAGTCAAGTCTTCCTTGTGGAATGCTTCTTTCTCGTCTTCTTAGAAGAGTCCTTATTGACTTTCCGTCTCTTCTATCTTCTCATTATCACTCCGTTGATCGTGTCATGTCTCCCATTCAAGGGAACATTTCACCCGAGATCAATGCGAACTCGTGTCAAGTCGAAAATACGTCTCAAGAAGAGTCTTCTAGTAACCCTCCCTCAAATTTCAATAACTTCATGTCCTCTTCAATCTCCATCTTGTCCTCCGATGAAGTTGATTCCGACTATCAATTTTATCTCAATCATCTTCTTCGAGAACGCCTCAGAAGTGAATCAAGGAATTAGATGTTGTGCTCATGATGACTTGCAACACTCATCCAGGATGATTTCATGTCTTTCTTTTTCTTCATTTGGTTATGTATTAACCTATGATTGGATTATTATTTACTTTGATCCTAAATGTTGCTTATGCAATAATGATTGTGTTTTACATAGCTTTGTGCATGCCTTATGATAGTTAGCTTATTAGATTATGATCTGTAGTTAACTTTGGCTTGTGGAACTTTTGGGAAAAATTTGGGTTTATCAAAAACTGGGATGGGAAATTTTTGAAAACCTTCTGGTCGCGGTTCCATATCGACCCGCGGTTCCTTATCGATAAGGTACCGCTGGTCCTAGATAAGGAACCGCCGGTCACTGTGCACGACAGCATCTTTGCTTTACACTGTTTTCTTAATTTTGTGTAAACCTTGCATGATTTTTAGTAATAAACTGCACATTTCCTAAACTAGGTTACCTAAATTCATTATTCACCTAAAATGATTTTAACCCATTACTAGTTTGGATCATCCCCTCACCCATTTAAACCCACCTTGTTTGCCATGTTCTTCACACATCAAACATACTTCCCTAAACCTTAAACCACCCTAATCAACCATGGTGTGTACCAAAACCTCAAACACTTCCAAGACCTCCACCCCAAGGAAAACACTCAAAATAAGGGTTAAGGTAGCTAAGCCTAACTCCTCACCTTTCCACACACCTAAGAATGAGAATGCTCCTATCCTCATTTCTTCATCACCTTCCTCACCTCTTGCACCATGAAAGACTTCATCCACCCATGGTACTAACCACTCCATTGGTTCTACCTCCTCTTCATTCAACTCAAGAATGAATGAGCTCTCTTCTCCCTTCACTCCAAGTGCACCCTTGGAAGTGACCACACAACCTCAACCAATCCAAAGCATTCCTTTTGGGAATGACTTTGATGATACTTTGGTGACTTCACCATTTACCCCTCACAACTCACCCATTTCACCAACCTTGGAGGATTCACCTCCACACTCACCCATTTCCCCTTTAGGGAACATGCCTCATCTTTCACCCACATCACCCTTGGAGAACTTGCCTCCTCCTCCTCCACCGAACTCAAACATCCCAATTTTGGGTGTTCCACTTTCCCTCCTCTTGGGTGATCCTTACTATGGGTTTCAACAAACTCATGGTCCTAGTTGTCCATGTTGTCTTTACAACCACTACATCATCCATAACCTTAGGATGGACATGTATGGGCTACATAGGAGGTTGCAAGAGTTCTTGCTTGCCTTGTTCTCCATGCCTCCTCCTAGGAGATGAATGATGGAGTTTTCATAATAAGAGTTTTCAAAACCAAGCCAAAAGAAAACTACTTATCTAGATTTAATGTTTAAGCTAGCTATGTATTAGTTAGTTTTTATTTGTCTTTGTACTTGCCTCCTTAATGAATGTTTCATGTTGTTGACTTATGGATTTAGCTTTGTGTGTTTCTATCCTTTTGTGCACACTAATCAACTTTAATTTGAAATTAAAATTGAACCTAAATCTATCACAACCCCTAAACTTGACTAAAATTGGCTCAAAATGATATCTAAATTATTTTGTCACCCTTTGTCAAGACATTCTTTGTGAATGTGTTGCTTTATGCAACCCTAGCATATTTTGGTTCTAATAGAGGTAAAATTCCAAGATTTGCAACCTTTTGAAAAAGTCTTAGTTTTTCCCAAAACCCAGGAAAAACATGGTTTAAAGTCCACTGGACGCGGTTCCTTAAAGACCCGCGATTCCTTAGCGATATGGAACCGCCGGTCCCTATAAGGTACCGCGGCCAGTAAGTGGCTTTTGACGAATTTTTGGTCAAAACTTGTAAAACCCTATTCCCTATCAAGATTCCTTGTTTACTCAAATTGACTAAACATTCCTTGACACTACACATTTTGTATTCAAATTCTTACCTTGATTACATTTTACTTATACCCCAACCTTCAGATTTCATTCTCACACCTTCCCAACCTTGAGAATTCATTCTCACATAACCTTGAGATATCATTCTCACACTCTCACAATGCCTAACTCCTACATTCCTAACCTTGACATTTCTTTGTCACAACCCCACTCACCCAAAGCTTCCTCATCCAAGCTTTCAAAGAAACCGAAAATCTCGGTTCGACCTATTTGGGCTAAGAAGAATGAACCATCTTCGTCCAAACTACCCAAAAACCCTACCTTCTCTCCAATCAAGTATTGGAATGAGACTTATACCATAAACCCCATCACCGGAGCTAAAGAAAATGTTCCACCACCACAACAATCCTTCAATACCCCTCAACTCAATGACCTTTCAACCTTTCCAAACCTCACAAGGCATTGTGAAAACATTCCCAAACCCATTACCCCACCACCACCAAACCTTATGTTTGATGCTATACCCCCATCAAACGATTTTGTGTTGCATCATGGATCCTCGTGTGATTGTTGCCGATTTCAACAAATTGAACTTGCTCATGTGTATGAGAAGTTAAATTTTCTTGAATTCCTCCTCACTCGACCTCCCATTCAAGTTTTCGTTCCGGTGGACAAAACTTCAAATGATGCATCGTCCTCTTTTTAGTTCTTTTTTTGCAATCTTGGAAAATATCACTATTAGACTAGCTTATGCTTAGTGGTTTATTTTCCATATTTATTGCTTTTAGATACTCATACTATGTGTATGACTATCTTCTTTGTTGTATCTTTTTTTCTTTATTTAACCTTTGTGTTATTTGTGTGCTATTTCATTAGTTCTATTTTGAGTTGATCTTGGTTAATTTTTTACAATTGCTTATGGGTGATTCCATCAATTCTAAAGCTTTAACCCATTGACAAGCTTATCATCTTCATTGGTTTGAAGTTTGATTTTGTCAATTACCTCTTTGGACATACTTAGCAAAATACTTGCTTCTAATTTGAGATTTCTTCTCTTTCTCCCTCTCAAGTTACTTAGTAGGTAGTGATCATATATACATTGGTGTTTATTTCCTTTCTACTAACCTGTGTGTAGCATGTCACCTTAGCTCACAAACTTGGTGCCCCAAGCAAGGGGGAGCAACCACCAAGGAGGAGCTACTAGCAAAGTTCGATGTTCTTCAAAGACTTGTGCTAACCTTTTTGCTACGACAAAGGGGGAGAAATGATAGTGATAAACTAGTTACTAATTCCATATTTTGTGTTTCTACGTAAATGAGTTTATCGTTTGTCGTAATCAAAAAGGGGGAGATTGTTAATGCAAGTGATGCCTAAAAACATTATTAGTGTTAACTAATCTTTCTTAGTTTTGATCACAACAAACCATACAACACATTTAGTGTAAAACACAAAATGAATTATTTAACTAACACTATCATCAAGGTAATAATCATATCACTAACTTTTCTTAATCATACTTAGTGATCATCAAAATGATTATCCTTAAAACTCACTTTTGTTAATATGACAAAAGACTTTTTAATAAGCTTTCTTTTTTAGAAAATGTTTTATTAAAATGGAAAATGAAAATTTGAAAATGGCATATTACAAATGCTGTTAGAATATCCTTTGAAGGGTTCAAATACCTCAGATATTCCCACCCCACTAAAAGACAAAAAACGGAGCGGAGTCTAGTGGCGGTACCTTAAGTACCTACGCGGTACCTTAGCGATATGGTACCGCGGGGTGAGATAAGGTACCGCGCACAGAAGACCGTTATAGATCCGTTATACTTTGTCTCCTTTAAATAGTGGGTCAAATCTCATTTTCCAGTAAGCCTCTTGGACGTTTTTCTCAGCCCTCTTTCTATTTTCTATAGCATAATCATTAGTAAATGATCACTTAAATTGTTAAGGATGTTTACATATGATTATCCTCTTGATCCCCTCCTTTACCTTGTCCAATGAGAAGATCACTCACTCACTAGTGTTGTGATAAAGATGAATCTATGAGCTAGTCATATTCATAATGATACCCTTTTTGTTTTAGGTCAATCCAATGTATTTATGAATACTTGGACTAGTTGTGTTCATCCAAGTTATTTGTGGATACTTGGATTTGTTGTGTACATCCATTGCATATGTGTTTGCTTGGATTTGTGTTGTTTAAATCCAAGCTACATGTGTGTACTTGGATAAGTCTAGCTGAGTTGTAATAGATTTGATTAGGAGCTCTCACTAAACTATAAAGTGATGTGGTTGTGTCTTGTGAGTTCTTACTAAACTTAAAAGTGATTAGTGTTGGAGTATGCTCGTGTCATAATAACTAATTATATGGCTAGACACATGTGAGCCTATGAGGTCACACACATATACACAGAGGTACCACTTATATACCGTGTCTATTGTATTTACGGTATATACATAACCTATGTAAATCGTGATCGATATCGGGCTTCTCATAAAACACATTTGAAGCCCATATATGGCCGACAACAAAGGAGTCCAATATGTATTAATAAAAATGTTTTATTAATTCTAAAAGAATTGATTGTGTAACCTACGTAATTATGAAATGATTGATTTTGCAATCAATATAATAATTACTCATTGACAATCTTAAATGAAAAAAACATTCTTTTTTTCCTCCTTGGTGAATATACACGGCAATGAAAAATGAGAGGTCATATGATGATTTTTTCTTAAAAATATCATTTGCTTGTATCTAGTGTTGTAAAAGAAAGGTTTACGCAATAAGGGTTATTAGACTAGCATCTAATTGGTATACAAGGAAGTGTAGTGTGGATACATCATAGAGGTGATCTCCATTGATTACTTGGTTTCATAGGTGGTTCGTGTTCTTGGTGATAGTCATCATTCGATTCTACCGATCACGCTACAAAGGTATACTTTTATCTCTATTTTATTGATTAATCATATGACTCTTTGGATCCGTTAATAGGTGCTTACTCCGCTGCGTTTTGATTATATTTAACATGTTATTAATTATTAAGCACCTATAGTGGTATCACGAGCCATCATATGATGTCATATGATTATCGGGTATGCGTAAAAATGGCTAAATATGAGTGTTTTTGAGGGATTTGTTAAACCAATATTAAAACAGCCCCTATGGCATTATTTTTGTGGCATTATAGACTTTTAGGAGGTCTTATAATCAGTTTTTAATGATCTCATAGTCACGGGTTACGCATACTTAAATGGGTTTATTACGGGTACGTGTAAAATGACCTAAAACGCTTTTTTTGGAACGATCCTTGAATCGGGTTTTAAACAGCCCTAATGGCCATGTTTTCTATAAATATATGATAATTACAAGGTTTATAAAATGTGGTTTTAAGGTCCTAAGGTCATTAGTTACACGCACCAATTGGGGGTTTAATTAATTGTTGATTATTCTTTCGATTTCGTTGGCTAACAAGTGTTTGTTGTTGTTTAATTTTATTTCCATGGCAAATACATGCATGTTTGGCCATGGACATAGCCAACACCTTGTTATATTCATAATCTTATGGTATTATTATGTTTCTTATGCAAAGCCGATGAAAACCTAGACCAAATATGACATGTTGTGTGTTGATTTGCATTTAATTTCAGTTTTGGGGATTTGCCATTGTTTCGGCTTCATTAATATGTTTTTGATGTTGGTTATAGCCATTGTTTGGGCATTTTACAGTAGGTTAATAATAGGTTAAATGTTTTTAGTCATAAATCATTTGTAACCGATGCTTGGATGGGAATGGCTAAAGAATTAAAGACATATTGTGAAATTCGGAGCTGCTGAGTGACCTGCACTAAAATGTGATTTCCCGGAGTTCTATAAGGAGATAGAAGCCTAAATTTGGTGTGCTAATTCACAACTCATAGGCCTTCAAAAGTCTCAACTGGAGCTCAGGCTAGGGAAGACACCTTCTATGGGTTTTTGGCCCTAGAAGTCGACTGAAATATTTAGGCAGATTTGGGCCTCATGTTTATTTTTGGTTCTACTTGCTCTTGATGGTCTTGGAGCAAGTGGGAGCCCACTTTGTGGTTATGTTGACTTACCCTTAGTTGACTTCTTGGTCCTCGTGATGGCTCATGAGATCAAGAATAGGTTTTTCATCGGTTTGAGGCTTTGCATACTTGTGGTTGTGTGGTTGCTTGTTTGCTTGATATCTTGATATTACTTGCAAATGTTTTTATAAAAACTTGAAACCAATCACAAACCTTTTATAAAACTAAATCCTTGATTTAGTTTAAAGTTTAAATATGATTTAAAACTAAAATCTTGTTTTTCATAATAACTCTTAACGTGTTATGATGTTATTATTTCTTATTTTTTTTTGTATTGTCTAAATCTAATATTAAATCCATTTAGGTTTTATATTAGTATTTAACATGGACAACTTGACACACATAAATTAAAACAAGATTAGACTTAAGTTAAAAATGTTTTTTTTTAACTTGTGCTACGATGGATGAATGCATGCTTCCTCGTACACACTTTTGATTTGTAAATCAAACTTTTATACCCGTCTAAAATTTAAGTCATGCCGTCCAATCGTTTGAGATCACTTGCAATTACTTTTTGCATCTTGTGAGACGGATGCAAATTGTAACCCAAGGTGATTATTATCTATGCGTGAGACCTAGACTTATTCTCACATGTTCTCAAATTGGATGACTTAATCGGTTAAGTGGTGAGACCTTGACCGAGGCAAGGATGGGACTAAACATGCCATGTTTGATATTTTGTGAACTGTTCACTTATGTCATGAGTCCCATAAGGATCTAAGAATTGCACATGATTTGCAATTGATGAACGTCATCTACCTATTGAATCTATCATTGCTAGCAGATCAACTGATGTGATGGTAGAACCTTAATGAGGATCTTAGCCTTTTCGGAAAATTAATTGTTTTTATATAAACTTGGGTAGTTAATTTTTAAAGGATTAATTATTGAAAGTACTAAAACTTTGAACATTGTTTATTTTGTAAATGACAACGAATCAATCCATTAACAATCAAATCAGATCAATTCTCGATAAGGAGAAATTGAGTGGTACAAACTTCCTTGACTGGTTTCGAAATCTGAGGATTGTCCTCAGATCAGAAGGAAAGTTGCACCACTTGGAAGAGGCCTTACCTGAAGCACCTCCTGCTACTGCCACCGCTGTTGTTCGCAATGCCCATACTAAAAGGGTTGCTGAACAACAAGAAGTGGCTGGCTTAATGTTATGTAGTATGGTCCCTGAAATCCAAAAACATTTGGAAGACTTTACTGCATATGACATGATTGAGGAACTCAAGACGATGTTCCAACAACAAGCAGAACAAGAACTCTTTGAAACGGTCAAAGCGTTCCATAACTGCAAGCAGGAGGAGGGCCAATCTGTCAGCACTTATGTGTTGAGAATGAAAGGCTACCTTGATCAGATGGACCGACTTGGCTACCCTATGCCACAAGTCTTAGGAGTGAACTTGATACTCACTTCACTTTCCAAAGACTATGATCAGTTTGTTCAGAACTATCATATGCATGGCATGGGGAAGACTATACCTGAACTGCATGCCATGCTGAAGCTTGCAGAGAAGGGTATGCCCAAGAAAGCTCCCTCTGTTCTTGCTATCAAGAAAGGTCATATCCAAAAACCGAAGCCACAAGCTAAAGGAGGCAAGGGTAAGAAGTTCAAGGGAAAAGCCACTATGGTTCATGACCCTAAACGCAAGTTCCCCCCACCTGGCAAAAAGGAGCATCCTGCTAAGGATGTAGAGTGTCATCATTGTCATGAGATTGGACACTGGAGAAGGAATTGTCCTTACTACCTGGCAGAAGTGGACAAAATGAAGAACAAAGCCGGCACGTCCGACACATCAGGTATCTTCATGATAGAACTCTACTCATTCCCTAAAACTAATACCTGGATATATGACACTGGTTGTGGTACTCACATTTGTAATACTATTCAGGGGCTTAGAGGGATCAGAAAGTTAAATAAAGGCGCTTTGGACTTGCACGTGGGCAATGGCAACCGTGCAGCTGTCGAAGCCATAGGGAGCTATGATCTTATCCTCCCTAGTGGAATGATTCTTGTACTAGACAATTGTCATTTTTCACCCTCTATTACTAGAGGAATTATTTCTCTTTCGCGTTTATGGGATAATGGTTTTTCACATAAATTTACTGATTATGGTACTATTCAAGTTTCCAAGGATAATGTATTTTATTTTAATGCTATTCCTCGTGATGGAATTTTTGAAATTGATATGCATAATCATGTATCAAATGAGGGTTCTATTTATACTTGTAGCAAAAATAAGTCCAAGCACAACTTGGATTCTACTTTTCTATGGCATTGCCGACTTGGCCATATAAACAAGAAACGCATTGCGAAGCTGCAACATGATGGGCTTTTAAAGTCAAATGATGAATCATTTGATATATGTGTATCTTGTATATCTGGAAAGATGGCAAGAAAGACTTTTACTCATGCAAGTGAAAGAGCTAATGATCTTCTTGGACTCATACATAGTGATGTATGTGGTCCATTTAGAACTACGTCTAGAGAAGGAGCTAACTACTACGTTACATTTACTGACGACTTCAGTAGATATGGTTATGTTTACTTGATTAAACATAAACATGAAGTTTTTGAAACGTTCAAAACCTTCCAAAACGAGGTAGAAAATCAACTCGGTAAGACAATCAAAGCACTTCGATCTGATCGAGGAGGCGAGTATTTAAGCCTTGAGTTTTTAGATCATCTTAAGAGTCGTGGGATTGTCTCACAACTTACTCCTCCCTATACACCACAACATAATGGGGTGTCAGAGAGGAGAAATCGAACCTTGCTTGACAGGGTTCGATCAATGATGAGTCCAACCACTTTGCCAATGTCCTTTTGGGGCTACGCTCTAGAGTCTGCTGCACGCATACTCAATATGGTTCCAACTAAGAAGGTTGATAAGACTCCATATGAAATATGGCACGGGAAAGTCCCGAACTTGTCTTATTTTAAAGTCTGGGGTTGTGAGGCTCTCGTTAAACGAGAAACACCAAACAAACTTGAGCCCAGATCTATCAAGTGTATCTTTGTAGGATACCCAAACGAAACAATGGGTTACTACTTCTACTACCCACCCGAGAACAAAATATTTGTTGCTCGGTATGCTGAGTTTCTTGAGAGTAGTCTCATATCACAAGAAGCAAGTGGGAGCACCATAGACTTTGATGAAATTCAAAGTCAAGATGCACGACCTTCTGAGAACACTAGTGAACATCACCAAGAGGTTGAACATGAAAATGTTGAATCTCAAAGTGATGTTATTCCCATTCGTAGATCCGCAAGGATGTCTCACGCACCTGACCGATATGGTTTCTATATCGATGCTGAGGAACATGAGTTAGGGGATCATGATGAACCCGTTAACTATAAAGCTGCATTGTCGGATCCTGAATCTGATAAGTGGCTTGAAGCTATGAATGCGGAAATGCAATCCATGAGGGATAACGAAGTTTGGATCTTAGTTGACCTCCCTCCCAACTGTAAGACTGTTGCGAGTAAATGGCTCTTCAAGAAGAAGACCGATATAGATGGCATTGTACACACCTTTAAAGCTCGTCTTGTAGCAAAAGGTTTCACTCAAACCTACGGGGTTGACTATGAAGAAACCTTCTCGCCTGTTGCAGATATTAAAGCTATTAGGATTCTTATAGCCATAGCAGCGTTCTATGACTACGAGATTTGGCAAATGGATGTCAAGACCGCCTTCTTGAATGGCCATTTGAACGAAGACGTTTATATGGTGCAACCTGAAGGGTTCGTGAATCCTAAACATCCCAGACGGGTATGCAAGCTTCAAAGATCCATTTATGGGTTAAAGCAAGCATCTAGGACCTGGAACAAGAGATTTGATGAGGAGATCAAAAAGTTTGGTTTCACTCAAAATCCCGATGAGCCATGTGTATATAAAAGAGCTAGTGGAAGTATCGTCGTTTTCCTAGTCTTATATGTAGATGACATATTACTCATGGGAAACAATATTCCAATGCTACAAGATGTAAAATCCTGGCTTGGAAAATGTTTTGCCATGAAAGACTTGGGTGAAGCGGCGTTCATTCTAGGAATCAAGATCTATAGAGATAGATCAAGGCGATTAATCGGTTTAAGTCAAAGTGCATACATTGACAAAATCTTAAAGCGGTTTAGGATGGATGCCTCCAAACGTGGGAGTCTCCCAATGCAATCCAATGTAGAATTGAGTAAGACTCAAGGTCCCTCCACACCTAATGAGGTGAAGCGAATGAAAGGAGTACCTTATGCTTCGGCTGTAGGATCCATCATGTATGCTGTGAGGTGCACTAGACCTGATGTAGCGTTCTCTCAGAACCTTACAAGTAGATACCAACAGAATCCAGGTGAATGTCACTGGACTGCTGTAAAGAACATATTAAAGTATCTTCGAAATACTAAAGATATGTTTCTTGTTTATGGAAGTGATTCAACAACTGAGCTTGGTGTTACTTGTTACACTGATGCTAGTTGGGAGACAGATCGGGATGATCTTCGATCTCAAACCGGATATGTCTTCGTGATGAACGGAGGCGCTGTTGATTGGAAGAGTTCTAAACAAAGCACTACTGCGATGTCTTCTACAGAAGCTGAATACATAGCTGCTTCTGAAGCTGCAATGGAAGCAATTTGGATACGTAAATTCATTTCTGGGCTTGGCGTTGTTCCCAGTAATGATAGACCTATGGAAATGTACTGCGATAATACGGGTGCAATTACTATAGCCGATGAACCTGGAGTTCAAAAGGGTGCCAAACATTTTCGAAGAAAATATCACTACATTCGAGAAGTAATTCAAGAAGGTGATATTCGTATTCTTAAAGTTCACACAGATAACAACTTAGCTGATCCGTTTACTAAACCAATGTCTTGTACCAAACATGTTGAGCATGCTAGGAGCATTGGACTTAGACCAACTGGTAGTTTCATGTAGATTTGTGTATGTTAGTATTTGAATAATTGGGATGTAAAACAGTTTTTATTATATAATGAATTGATATATGAGGTATGATTGTTTTCACTTTATATCATCTGTGTCCTATATTTGCATGTTTAAATCCAAGAGTAATCTTATTATTCTAAATTATCCATTGTCGGTTGATAATATGGGAGTATTGTCGAGTTAAGACAAATGTGAGTTGGTCATATTCATTTGGAATGAATATTAATTGATGATGCCGCCAAACTCATATGTGTTCATTGGATGAACATTGGATTGACCTAACCAACGAGAATTCACTACATGGATCGGCGTCAATAGTGAATCTCGCAAGTGGTTGAATCTCTCATCCTTAGACTTGAGATGCAAGTAGGTTTTGTATGTGTGGAATATCAATCCTTGATATGGTTCAACGTTGTTCTGAACAAGGCTACTATAAAGACCATTTTCAAGTGCGATGTGAAACACATGAACGACATGTGCAGTCAAAAGAGGATTTGTTCCTCCACATGTATTGGAGTTAGATACTACTGGGCCCCTCGATGAATTGTACAGATGTATGTGTGGCCACACCCAAATGTAATTAAGATGATACTTGATTAATTTGGTAATCTAGTTCAATATCTATATCGAGAAACAGAATAGTTAAACTTAAGAATGACTTATGATCCATGTCTAAAGTTTAACAAAGTATCTGAAACAAAAGGATGACTGATTTCTAAACCATTTAAATGAGATGTTTAAGAAACTATCCTCATATGTTTCTAGGGGCATTGGCGTGTTGCTAGACGCTAACCATTGCTTGTATAATTACATGATTATTATGACGTGCGCAAGTGGGAGCTGTTGGAGTATGCTCGTGTCATAATAACTAATTATATGGCTAGACACATGTGAGCCTATGAGGTCACACACATATACACAGAGGTACCACTTATATACCGTGTCTATTGTATTTACGGTATATACATAACCTATGTAAAACGTGATCGATATCGGGCTTCTCATAAAACACATTTGAAGCCCATATATGGATCACGATTTACATAGGTTATGTATATACCGTAAATACAATAGACACGGTATATAAGTGGTACCTCTGTGTATATGTGTGTGACCTCATAGGCTCACATCCCAATTTTGGGTGTTCCACTTTCCCTCCTCTTGGGTGATCCTTACTATGGGTTTCAACAAACTCATGGTCCTAGTTGTCCATGTTGTCTTTACAACCACTACATCATCCATAACCTTAGGATGGACATGTATGGGCTACATAGGAGGTTGCAAAAGTTCTTGCTTGCCTTGTTCTCCATGCCTCCTCCTAGGAGATGAATGATGGAGTTTTCATAATAAGAGTTTTCAAAACCAAGCCAAAAGAAAACTACTTATCTAGATTTAATGTTTAAGCTAGCTATGTATTAGTTAGTTTTTATTTGTCTTTGTACTTGCCTCCTTAATGAATGTTTCATGTTGTTGACTTATGGATTTAGCTTTGTGTGTTTCTATCCTTTTGTGCACACTAATCAACTTTAATTTGAAATTAAAATTGAACCTAAATCTATCACAACCCCCTAAACTTGACTAAAATTGGCTCAAAATGATATCTAAATTATTTTGTCACCCTTTGTCAAGACATTCTTTGTGAATGTGTTGCTTTATGCAACCCTAGCATATTTTGGTTCTAATAGAGGTAAAATTCCAAGATTTGCAACCTTTTGAAAAAGTCTTAGTTTTTCCCAAAACCCAGGAAAAACATGGTTTAAAGTCCACTGGACGCGGTTCCTTAAAGACCCGCGGTTCTTTAGCGATATGGAACCGCCGGTCCCTATAAGGTACCGCGGCCAGTAAGTGGCTTTTGACGAATTTTTGGTCAAAACTTGTAAAACCCTATTCCCTATCAAGAATCCTTGTTTACTCAAATTGACTAAACATTCCTTGACACTACACATTTTGTATTCAAATTCTTACCTTGATTACATTTTACTTATACCCCAACCTTCAGATTTCATTCTCACACCTTCCCAACCTTGAGAATTCATTCTCACATAACCTTGAGATATCATTCTCACACTCTCACAATGCCTAACTCCTACATTCCTAACCTTGACATTTCTTTGTCACAACCCCACTCACCCAAAGCTTCCTCATCCAAGCTTTCAAAGAAACCGAAAATCTCGGTTCGACCTATTTGGGCTAAGAAGAATGAACCATCTTCGTCCAAACCACCCAAAAACCCTACCTTCTCTCCAATCAAGTATTGGAATGAGACTTATACCATAAACCCCATCACCGGAGCTAAAGAAAATGTTCCACCACCACCACAATCCTTCAATACCCCTCAACTCAATGACCTTTCAACCTTTCCAAACCTCACAAGGCATTGTGAAAACATTCCCAAACCCATTACCCCACCACCACCAAACCTTATGTTTGATGTCATACCCCCATCAAACGATTTTGTGTTGCATCATGGATCCTCGTGTGATTGTTGCCGATTTCAACAAATTGAACTTGCTCATGTGTATGAGAAGTTAAATTTTCTTGAATTCCTCCTCACTCGACCTCCCATTCAAGTTTTCGTTCCGGTGGACAAAACTTCAAATGATGCATCGTCCTCTTTTTAGTTCTTTTTTTTGCAATCTTGGAAAATATCACTATTAGACTAGCTTATGCTTAGTGGTTTATTTTTCATATTTATTGCTTTTAGATACTCATACTATGTGTATGACTATCTTCTTTGTTGTATCTTTTTTTCTTTATGTAACATTTGTGTTATTTATGTGTTATTTCATTAGTTCTATTTTGAGTTGATCTTGGTTAATTTTTTACAATTGCTTATGGGTGATTCCATCAATTCTAAAGCTTTAACCCATTGACAAGCTTATCATCTTCATTGGTTTGAAGTTTGATTTTGTCAATTACCTCTTTGGACATACTTAGCAAAATACTTGCTTCTAATTTGAGATTTCTTCTCTTTCTCCCTCTCAAGTTACTTAGTAGGTAGTGATCATATATACATTGGTGTTTCTTTCCTTTCTACTAACCTGTGTGCAGCATGTCACCTTAGCTCACAAACTTGGTGCCCCAAGCAAGGGGGAGCAACCACCAAGGAGGAACTACTAGCAAAGTTCGATGTTCTTCAAAGACTTGTGCTAACCTTTTTGCTACGACAAAGGGGGAGAAATGATACTGATAAACTAGTTACTAATTCCATATTTTGTGTTTCTACGTAAATGAGTTTATCGTTTGTCGTAATCAAAAAGGGGGAGATTGTTAATGCAAGTGATGCCTAAAAACATTATTAGTGTTAACTAATCTTTCTTAGTTTTGATCACAACAAACCATACAACACATTTAGTGTAAAACACAAAATGAATTATTTAACTAACACTATCATCAAGGTAATAATCATATCACTAACCTTTCTTAATCATACTTAGTGATCATCAAAATGATTATCCTTAAAACTCACTTTTGTTAATATGACAAAAGACTTTTTAATAAGCTTTCTTTTTTAGAAAATGTTTTATTAAAATGGAAAATGAAAATTTGAAAATGGCATATTCCAAATGCTGTTAGAATATCCTTTGAAGGGTTCAAATACCTCAGATATTCCCACCCCACTAAAAGACAAAAAACGGAGCGGAGTCTAGTGGCGGTACCTTAAGTACCTACGCGGTACCTTAGCGATATGGTACCGCGGGGTGAGATAAGGTACCGCGCACAGAAGACCGTTATAGATCCAGTATACTTTGTCTCCTTTAAATAGTGGGTCAAATCTCATTTTCCAGTAAGCCTCTTGGACGTTTTTCTCAGCCCTCTTTCTATTTTCTATAGCATAATCATTAGTAAATGATCACTTAAATTGTTAAGGATGTTTACATATGATTATCCTCTTGATCCCCTCCTTTACCTTGTCCAATGAGAAGATCACTCACTCACTAGTGTTGTGATAAAGATGAATCTATGAGCTAGTCATATTCATCATGATACCCTTTTTGTTTTAGGTCAATCCAATGTATTTATGAATACTTGGACTAGTTGTGTTCATCCAAGTTATTTGTGGATACTTGGATTTGTTGTGTACATCCATTGCATATGTGTTTGCTTGGATTTGTGTTGTTTAAATCCAAGCTACATGTGTGTACTTGGATAAGTCTAGTTGAGTTGTAATAGATTTGATTAGGAGTTCTCACTAAACTATAAAGTGATGTGGTTGTGTCTTGTGAGTTCTTACTAAAATTAAAAGTGATTAGTAGTTGTGTTGTGTGAAGTTCTCACTTAGCTTCAAAGTGAAGAGTCGTGAAGATTGGTTCTAGCTTTCGATTAGAACTCGACATCTAGCCTTGTGTCGTAAAATGGTGAAGTAGGCAACGTCGTGAAGATTGGTTCTACCTTAAGATTAGAACCCGACATCTAGCCTTGTGTCGTTAAATTGTGAAGTAGGCAACGTCGTGTAGATTGGTCCTAGCTAAAGATTAGGTCTCGACATTTAGCTTAGTGTCAGAAAATAATGTAAGCAACGATGTAAGGTTTTCTCCGCCGAGAAGGGAGCTTGTGGATATAGTGGAAATCTCGAGTAGGTGTACTCGAGGAGTGGAGTAGAAACGAGGATAGAGCCTCGTTGTCGAACCACTATAAATCTTGGTGTCTTCCCACTAGGTTGTCTCCTTCTTTACTCTTTACTTATTTCATTATCATTATACTTGCTTATTATCTTTGCTAGTGCATTTCAATTGAACATAATCATTATACAACTTAGCCTCAAGTAAAAGATAGTTTTGATACAAACCAAATTGAAAGTAATTTTAATTTGGTCACCAATCGAAGAGAAACTATTCAACCCCCCCTTCTAGTTTCTACAGATTTGTTGTAAAGTTAGTCCTTAAAAACTAACTTTACAACGAGCCAATAAACTCAGGGGTCATTCCTGTCTTGATAAGCTGAGGGAAATTTTTTGTAAATTAAGGTTGAAATTTGTACAAATAAGGTCCTTGAAGTTACTAATCTATTGCAAAGTAAAATAACGACCGATAAGGGCTAACTTTGCAACTCACTAAGAATGAAAGGCATTATTTCCGTAACTTGATAACCCCAAGGATAATTTTTGTAAATTTTCGTTGAACGTTTGTAGTCAAGTACTCCTTAGGTTTATTGGTCCATTAAAGTTAAATAGCGACCGTTAAGAACTAACTTAGCAGCATACCGATAACAACATAGACTATTTTTGTAACATGTGGTAATGTACATTCTATTTTTGACCCACTCACATTTTGATGTCCATGCTTTTTATATCTTACTTTTTTCCTTTTCCTTAACGATGGCTAATGGTGTCTGATGATTGTATTGTATAGATAATAATGACCGATGCAACTGTTTGCTAACGTCAAGCATAAAAGGAATCTTCGTCTTATATCTTGTAACATAATATATTTTGCAGTGTACTCTTATTAACGATATATGTAAACTCGCACTTCGCTGAAGGGTGTGAAATCGAGATTTTACGTTAAGGGCATTAAGAGCGGACTAACTTTGTAACGGACCATTGAACCAAACGGACTTATAACAAGAAGAACCAATTACGTAAAATCTTTGTTGTAGTGAACTTTTTTTTAATATTAAGTTTTAAGAAAAGTAAATTGTTATAAGTTATGGAGCATTAAGTAACAACCGCTAAATGCTCGCATTTAATTCCATTTAATGTTCCATGTTTTTTTATCGTGTAAGGCATTAGCAAATGTGGGAGTGCCTCAAAGCAACTCTCACAATGTATGTTTATATGATATTTAATTTTTAGCTCGTAATTAATACTATTTAATACAATCTATATTGAATTATTATTATCATTGTTATTTTAAGTTTTTTAAAATTTTTATAGTTAAATGTTGCTTTTTTTATCATTACTTTTTTATCACTGCTCTTTTTTTTAAATTTATTATCGTTGTTGTTGTTGTTGTTATTATTATTATTATGATTGTAACTTTATTAAGAAACTTAAGAGATTTACGATAAATTATAGGGAAACTGATACTATTTGAGCTCCCACTTCTTTAGCAATAACGAAACTGATCCTATAAAATATATGAACAACAACACGTGTCTGAATGTTAGATACATGGAGAACTTTCGGATCCGTTTCAGAAGACAACTGCATCCTCCTCTAATTCCCTAAAGGAAGCGAAAAAAATGGGAGAAACCCATAACCAACGACCGGGCACGAAATCAGTCATCCCGGTTTGCATCTAAGGTGAAGATCAAGTCAGATCCACACATACATCAAACCCTTCATCCCACGAGTAAAGTAATATATATGTTGGACGTAATGATTTGTCACACCCCCTCCCCCATCCAACCCGATATCAACGTCCTTACCAGCTGAAATCCTTGAACGATAACAGATGTCGACAAGGGTATCGCGTACAACATTTTGACGATGCTTAATACCAATAATACCATCACACGATACCGCATGGTCTCCATAAATATCCCTAACAAAAAAACTTGAGCAAGCTGAACAAGGCTTCAACATAGAAAATAAAGGGATACCTAACCGATAACATAAAACACAGTGCATGGTAAGTCTTACCGTTCATAGTTTGTCCCAACCTGGGAATGGATGGGAGTCTAGACACAAGTTGGGCTCCCACTTCTTTCTGAATATAAAAACAAAATCTATGAAAGATAAATATACCACTCTTATTATTATTTAAGTGGTTGATATAAATACATTTTATACGTGAAAGTGTGTCTAAATCCTTTTAATCGAATTCCACAAACGTAGAAAAAGTAAATGGTATGAACTTGTATCTGTTGTCCTCGCATATGTATGCATACTTTATATTTTTCTTCTCCATGACATTGGGCAAGGATACCTAGAGCCTAGGAAGTCGCACTCATACCAACAAAGGGAGAGATATGATGAGGAAGTTTTACAACCCATTAGGGAACACGGTTGAATTGGGGTTTATACAACGATTTTAACAATAACGCACTAAAAAGGAGTGCATGCACGGAAGGCTAGGCGATTTAATTGTAATATCTAGTAAGGTGTAAACAATGCTCTTCATCAACAATCAAGATTAACCCAAAGAGAACCGCGAAAAGGATAGGCTTGGAGGGTGTACTAGGGGTGAATTGCACTAAAAAGGAGTGCTAAGTATAGGGGGTTAGGAGAGTTATATGATCGATGTGATCATCATAACTATACATAAATCTAAAGGCTGTCCTATAGGGTTATCCTAATGCCTCTTATCACTTAGTAAAATACCAACTGCAAGAATGCAAGCTCACTTGCTATCTTGAAATGCATCAACATGTCAATTTCTAGAATCAAATAAACTACCATCACACTCATATAGTTTCAAATCGATTCCATATTTCTAAAAAAAGGCGGTAAGACCAAACATGTTACAATCATAACGATGAAAGAGATACGAATGATTAACCAGACCCTTAACTCGATCAGGCCAAACATATTTCAACTACCTTGGATCATCAAATGGATATCTGAATTCATAAAGATCAAAAGGTTTATCCTCACATTTTTGTATGGAATATTTTTAAGTGGTAGGGGTATGTGTTATAGCAATGCAAATCTTATCAACGAGACTAATTAACTAAAATATGTAATTAAAAGTTTTAAAATTTGGATGAAATTTGCCTTTTTAACTATGTTTCAGTATATTACTCATCATTTTAAGTCATAAGCAAAAAAACAAGAGTAGAATCTAAGGCTCTTATTTATCCTCCTTACACTTCGAACGAACATTGTCCCCAATGTCCTAAAAGTATCTTAAAAGAGAAGACAAGTAAAGCGATGAGAGAAACTTATACTCCTATGGTTTAGGCATGTATGGAAAGAATCTTGATCTTTTGTTAAATCGTCGTCCTAAATTCGTCACTAATCTTCCATCGCTTGAAATAATCTTCAATGGGACGCTCCAATCAAATATAACCTGAAAATCAAAGACAAGAACACACTACCCTGAGTAAAATCCGCGGTAAAAAATATAATAAAACCTTAAAGTAAATTAACATGTAGTCTAAGAAACAATTGAAGACAAGATATGTGTGTTTTATCAATTTAACTTGATTGTGCAAATTCTGGAAAAATACACATTTTAGATAGGTATGAAAAAACTTTTAAAATCAAAAATTGAAATATTGATTTTTTACTCTACCCAAAGCGCGACGGTTTCGGGCTTTAGGTCCAATGTCGTCTATAGCTACTGTTTAGATTCATAATTTTGTTTTTGACAAAAAAATTATGCATTTAATCCATGGGTGATTCGTACTGCACAAGTCAAGAAAAACATCAAAAATGCACATGATACAAAAAACAAACAATTAAAACAAACAAACATATGTGATTATCAACAAATTAACAAGTCTCCCTACACTTATTTTCTTGTGTGAAATATCTTTACATGTAAACCAGGAACACAATTAAGTATGATAAAATTTCACAAAGGATAGCATTCAAGAAACAAGTACATTACATTGAAATCACACAAGACACTTAAATTAAAAACCCAAGATGCATAAAATGAAAATTTGGGTTTCCTCCCAACAAGCACATTTCTTTATTTTGCGAATCTTTTAGCTAGACCCGGGGCCCTCTACTCCTCATCTCGAGTCTTATTTATGCTTATATCATTTATCTTGAGTTTTTTTTATAGTTTCTTTGCATATAAAGGTATCCTAACTTTAAGCATCATTTATAATATGTTTTTCTCATGGCCAATATATGTTTGAAACCCAACTTTCTAGCTTTAAAGTTCTCAACAAAGGAGCTTTAAACTTCTCTCTAGTTGATGAGACATGATGTTGATTGGAGATTTTAGATCTATGTATGCGCGACCCATGTATACGGTGCCAAATACGCGTAGGGCTGAAAGGTTAGAGGGATCACCCTCTATAATTTTTGGTGTAGGCATTGAAAAGGGGGGCGATGGTTCTTTAAATAGTTTTTTGTGGTAAGCTAATTATTCTTTTATCGGGAAGGTGTCCATGCACATCTCTTCCTCCCATTCACTTCTTTGTATCGTATTTTGCTCAAGTTCTTTTATTTTTTATTTTGGTTAAGGGATGCATTGGCGATTAGAATGTTTTCTAACTTTTTACATGTACCGAAGAGGCGTCGATCAGTTACTTTCTTAGCTGCAACAATGAGTGGATTTCGTTCTTCGGGTCGGGCACAGGGCCAACGGCTGTAGGAAGCGGATTCCTGTTTTCCAATACTGAAAAACTGAATAGTCAATGGAAGAGTTTACAAAATAATTAACACAAAAGATAGAACATGAAGAAGGATAAAAAAGAAAATTTTAAAAAGGGATAGATGTTCTCACTTGGAATGAATCGATTGAGTAGACCTAAAGCTAGTTGAATACTAAGTCTCATTATTCCCCGTTAGCGTCGTCAAAAACTTGATGGGGTTTTTAATAGGGGTTCCCCTTGGAAAATAGAATCCATACCTCAAGTATTTTTACAACCCCTTCAGGTAGTGTACCCGGTTGTGTAGGTATAGTATAGGCAAGGATTCAGGGTTGTTATCGTTCTCTCGAGGAATAGTTTGGGAGGCTAGTGTTAAACGTACAAAAGTTCTAGAGGTGGTAATATGATTTCTGTTAGGACCATTGGAATAGTTATTTGTAATAGGTAGACTAGGAGGTATGCAGTTCCTCCTGGTCATAGTAGTAGTAGGAGCAAGTCGTGCTCCTGGTCTTAGTTAAAGTCAAACTTTATTATTTAGTTATTATTCTGTTAGGATATGCATGAGATATGTTAGGAAAGGATATGCATATCAGTTTTACACGTTTTGTTTAATGATGTATTAGGGTTTCCTTGTAGTATAAAAGGAACCTTAGGCAGAAGGGTTAGACACACCTTCATCAAATGTAATTCTAGTTATCATTAATATTAGAAATCCTTAGAAAAGGATCAAGTCATTAAGTTATTCTGTTCTTCTTTATAGTATTTGTATTCCGCACTTATATTGTGTATAGAGTCTCTCTGTGAATAGACTTGTGATTACAGAAGTCGTTCACCGTTCTTGACAGGCTACAAGATCCACATCTGGTGGACCCAACAAGTGGTATCAGAGCCTGGGAGATTCTCTGTACAAGAAGAATCAATTTTTCTCATTACTAACATTTTTGTTTAATCATGTCTGCCTCAAGTTCTACTCAAACAGGAGAAGATAGTACTCCTAAAACTCTGCAACCTCAGTAGATCGTTGCTACGGTTTCCAACACAAATGGTAAGTTTCCTCTTCTGAAAAAGGACGAGTATGATAGCTGGGCAATGAAGATGGAATGGTGGATCACCAACACTGATCAAGACCTTTGGAAGATTATTCTGAATGGGAACAACAGGAAGTTGACTGGAAGAGACAAGAATGGTAATATTACTCTTCTTGACCCTAAAACTCATGAAGAAATCACAGCCATTCAGAAGGAGGTTAAAGCAAAAACTATTTTGCTTCAATCGCTTCCTGATGATCACATGGGTGACTTCTATCATTTGGATGATGCTAGAGAGATCTGGAATGGAATAAAAGCAAGGTTTGGTGGGAATGAGGAGTCAAAGAAAATGTGAAGATCCATGCTGAGAGATGAATTCACAGAATTCAAGATCTCAGAAACTGAAGGTATCCATCAAGGGTATGACAAGTTCCAAAAGATATTAAGCCAGTTGAATCAACTTCGGTCGAAACCTGACGATGGTGATATCAATGCAAGATTTCTTAGAGCCTTACCCTACTCATGGAATCAGGTGGTATCTCTCTCAAAGCAAAAGGTGGGCTTGACTATCTTAATTTTGATGATTTATTTCATAAGCTCAAAACTTTTGAGCCTCATGTGAGGGGATATTCAAGTGATTCTTTTCCCACTCCTGCTAATTCTGCCTTTGTGAGTTCTATGGGATCCAGTCCCATGTCTTATGCTAGTAGCCCAAGCAATACTGTGTCTTCTCAACATACTTTTCAGCATACTTCTACTCCTGAACCAACAGCCAAGTCTGGTAGCATGGTAGAAGCTGTTCTTCACTCCTTTGTTGCTGACGTTGATGCTCAACAGCAACATGCTTTTGATGACTTCAAACAGGTTGATAAACTTGACCTGGATGAAATGGATCTCAAATGGCAGATGGCCATGCTCACTCTTAGGGTTCACAAGTTTGAGAAGAAAGCCGGTCGAAAATTTAATTACAACCCAAGAGAGCCAGCAAGGTTTGACAGAAGCAAGGTTTGATGCTATAACTACCAGCAGCAAGGTCACTTTGCAAGGGAATGCCCTAACAAGAATGACCAGGAGAAGAGCAGATATTCAGCTTTTAAGATTCAGGAGGTGAAGGATGACAAGAAGGCATTGGTGTCTGTTGACTCTATGGTCAACTGGAATGATCATCAGACTACCAGTCTGGAAACAGCTGAGCCCTCTACTGACGTATTTGCAATGATTGCTGGGAATCTATCTGATGTAGAGGAAGCAGAAGAGTTTGCTCTTATGGGCATCTCACCTCAGGTACAACATTGTCCTCTTGGTTGTCATGATAAATATTCAGAATTGTTGTCCCAGTATAATGACTTAAATGATCAGAATGATAAGTATTTTTTAGAGGTTCAAGCCTATAAGGCTTCTTTAAAAACATTGGAACAACAAAAGAGGTGGCTTCAAGATACTCAACGTAAGTATGAGAATAAAATTAGGATACTGAACATTGATTTAGAAAACACAACAAATATGCTTAAATACACAGAAAAGGTAAAAGATGACAGTATCAAAGAAAAACAAGAGATAAAAGAAAGATTAGATGCTACACTTTTGAGATTTGAAAAATGGCAAAAGGCACCTAAGAATCTTTCAAAATTAATTAATAGTAGCATGTCTGGTAGGACCAAAAGAGGGTTAGGATTTGATAAATATATTGATTCAGAAGATGTGTTTGATTTATCTTTTTCGAGTGTATTTGATCCCGACAAAGAGGAAGAGGGAGAACCTAGTTACAATAGGTTTAAACCAGCAACAGAAATGCACGCTGTCCCTCCACCTCTTACTGGAACTTTCATGCCCACTTCTAGGCATAATGACTTGGATGGATCACAGATGCATGAGTCCCCAAAAAGTTCTACTAATTCTAATGACTTTGTCTCGTGTACTTTCAGTGACAAAGCCAGTGACTCTGCATCAAGTGGTTCAAGTGAAGAGTTGAGACCTACAAGTTCCAAGTCGAATGATCATGCTGCTACTGGTGTTAGGAAGTGTGAAGAGAGAGTTGCTTTTAAATCAACAGTGTCTAGTCCTGGTTTATTGAGTCCTAGGAAGATTGGTTCTCCTAGAATTGTGTGTAATAAAGTTAGCAGTATGAAACAATGTCATTCTAATAAAAGGTCGTTTAAAACATGTTTTGTTTGTGGGAGTGCATTTCATTTGATTAAAGATTGTGATTTTTATGACAAACATTCTTCTGTTCATCAAGCATTTCCTGCTCCTGGTCCACCAGGAATTGTTCCATATTCTACTAGAAGACTAAACCCAAGTGCTCAATCGTTTTCTTCTTCTAGAATGACCTCTCCATTAGCTTCTGATCATTGGAAAAACATTGGATTAACATCAAATAGACCAACCAGTAACTATTTTCAGAATTTTAATCCAAATTATGCAAACAATTTCGACCACATGTATTTTGGATTGGGAAATTTGGGAACTGCTGTTAAGCCCTCAGCAGGTTGTTCTTGGTCAAACAATAATACCAATATGATGAATAGGCAACCAAAGAACAACGGTGGATCTCATCAATCTTCTTGGCTATCCTCTAAAGATCCACAAGGCAGGCTCAAACCTGAAAAGGTTTGGGTCCCCTTAAGACACTAACTTTTGCATCTTTATTATCTTGTTGTTGTAGGTTACTCCATACCAAGATCCTACTCTAGGAATTGTTGATAGTGGATGCTCTAGGAGCATGACAGGAAATAAAAGTCTTCTATCTAACTTTGTACCATTTCAAGGCGGAAATGTCTATTTTGGAGGAGGTGAAGGCAGGATCACTGGCAAAGGAAAGATTCAGACGCCCAATCTTAATTTTGAGCAGGTCTACTATGTGGAAGCACTTCAACACTTCAATTTGATATCTGTCTCTCAGATTTGTGACAAGAAGCAGTTTGTCCTCTTTACGGATACTGATGCACTTGTGTTATCCAAAGACTTTAAACTTCCGGATGACTCACAGGTTCTACTCAGAATCCCTAGAAGACACAATCTCTATAGTATCAAGCTGAATGAATTCAACCCTACTGGTCAACTAGCATGTTTGGTTGCTAAAGCCTCAGAAGATGAAGCCACTCAATGGCACAGAAGGATGGGACATGTGAACTTCAAGACCATTCACAAACTATAAAATATGAACCTGGTCTCTGGTTTACCTCCCAAGTCATTTAGAAATGATATTAATTGTCTTGCTTGCAGCAAAGGCAAACAACATAAAGCATCCTTCAAGGCCATTACTGCTATCAGCCTTATAACTGAACCATTGCAGCTACTACACATGGATTTATTTGGTCCTACCTCTATTAAGAGCATTGACCACAAACAATTCTGTCTGGTGGTAACTGATGGATATAGCAGGTTTACGTGGGTTTTCTTCATTGCTGCCAAGAGTGAGACCTACTCAATTCTAAAAGATTTTATTACACTTATAGAGAATCAGTTGTCCAAGAAGGTTAAAGGTATTCGATGTGATAATGGAACCGAATTCAAAAATGCAGACCTCATAGCACTTTGTAATTCTAAAGGCATCAAAAGAGATTATATTGCAGCAAGAACTCCTCAACAGAATGGCGTGGCAGAAAGAAAGAACAGGACTCTAATAGAAGCAGCAAGAACAATGCTTGTCGATTCCAAACTTCCAACCATGTTTTGGACAGAAGCTGTTAATACTGCAAGTTATGTTTTGAACAGAGTTTCTATTACAAATCCTCACAAGAAGACTCCCTATGAGCTACTAACAGCCAAAGTACCAAATATTGCTCATTTGAAGCCATTTGGATGTCCTCTCACCATTCTAAATACTAGTGACTATTTGGGGAAATTTGATGGCAAGGCAGATGAAGGATACATTGTGGGATATTCAGCTCACTCTCGGGCTTATCGTGTCTACAATCTCCAAGCCAAGCGAGTAATTGAAACTATAAATCTCAGGTATTTTGAGGAGAAGTAAAACATCCAAGGCAAGGGTCCTGAATGGTATTTTGATCTTGATTATTTTAGTGATTCGTTAGGATATTTTCGTTTCAAAACTAACCATGATGCATGTCCACAAGTGTTTGCAACTTCTAGTACAGGTGCTCATTCTAGTCTTTCCGACTTAGATGACGAGGATGATATTTTTGTAGTTCCATCCTATTCCACCACAGTCTCTCCTACTCCTCCTAGTGATGCATCTCCATTGGATGTATTGGATTCACAAGTAGCTCTTGACACATTACTCAAACAACAACAAGAAGCTACTACAGCAGCTGCTCAAGGTGGCTTTGAGTTTCCCTTGAATACGCCTACTGACAAAGCTGCTCCTAGTACTCCAACTGTTACTCCTAGTGCTAGTTTAACACCTATTGGTAGTCCGGCTAGTGATTCTACTTCTCATACTAGATTCTCAAGTCCTTCTGACCTGGGGAACCATCAAAAGAAGTCCTTTACCAAGCTGGATGATATTCATAAGCAACCAATAGATGGCATTTTCAACTCTGCTTCATATGATGCTGACTTTGTTAGGGATCTTACTAACTTGGCACCAGAAGTGGAAGTAGCTTCCAATCCAGTGTTGCAGTCTCACAAAGATCATCCTACTACTCAAATCATTGGAGATCTTGGTTCTACTGTCAAGACACGCAGGATGCATAAGAAGGCCACGTCTGATCATCATGCTCTTGTGAGCTATATTGAAGATCAAAAGCGTAATAATCATACGGACTTTCAACACTGTTTGTTTGCTTGTTTTCTTTCACAGGTGGAACCTAGATCAGTCTCTCATGCTCTTGAGGATCAAAGTTGGGTGGAGGCTATGCAGGAGGAAATGCAGCAATTCTTGTTTCAGAATGTTTGGATCCTAGTTGACTTGCCGGATGGAAAGACAGCCATTGGTACCAAATGGATTCTCAAAAACAAGAAAGATGCACGGGGTATTGTGGTGAAAAATAAGGCGAGGTTGGTTGCACAGGGTCATACACAACTTGAAGGTATTGACTACACTGAAGTGTTTGCTCCTGTGCTAGGATTGAGGCCATTCGTCTGTTTTTGGCTTTTGCTTCCTATATGGGCTTTACAGTTTTTTAGATGGATGTCAAGAGTGCATTTCTTTATGGCAAGATTGATGAGGAAGTTTATGTCACTCAACCTAAGGGCTTTGTAGATCCATTTCATCCCAAGAAAGTTTACAAGGTGGTCAAAGCTCTTTATGGACTTCATCAGGCTCCTAGAGCTTGGTATGAGCGTCTCTCAACTTTCTTGTTGAAACATGGCTATAGAAGAGGTACCATTGACAAAACACTATTCCTTAAAAGGAATACCAAGGACATTATCCTTGTTCAGGTGTATGTGTACGATATTATTTTTGATTCTACTAAAAAGGAATGGTGTGATGAGTTTGAACAACTAATGAAGGGCGAATTTCAGATGAGTGATATGGGAGAAATTACATTTTTCCTTGGTCTTCAAGTCAAGCAACAGTCGGATGGAATCTTCATAAGTCAAGATAAGTATGTTCATGAGATCCTTCAGAAGTTTGATATGGATCCTCTTAGACCAGCAGCAACACCTTATGAAGTTGCTAAAGTCAAACTCAAGAATGAGCCAGATCCTCCGGTAAATGTTCACATGTACATGTCTATGATTGGCTCACTCATGTATTTGACTGCATCACGTTTGGATATCATGTTTGCAGTAAGTGCTTGTTCTAGACATCAGGTGGCTCAAACGATTTCTAACTTGAATGCAGTTAAGAAGATTTTCAAGTACATCAAGGCTCAACCCAAGCTAGGCTTGTGGTATCCTAGAGAATCACCTTTTGTTCTTGAAGCATATAGTGATAGTGACTATGCAGGTGCTAATAATGACAGAAAATCTACTACTGGTGGTTGTCAGTTTTTGGGTCGAAGACTTATTTCATGGCAATGCAAGAAACAGACGATCGTAGCTACTTCTTCAACAGAATCTAAATACGTTGCTGTTGCTAGCTATTGTGGACAAGTTTTGTGGATCCAAAATCAGATGCTGGATTATGGGTTCAATTTTATGAACACTAAAATTTTAATTGACAACCAAAGCACTATCTGCATTGTGAAGAATCCTGTTTTTCATCAACGTACAAAACATATTGAAATTCGGCACCATTTTATACGGGATGCCAATGAGAAGAAGTTGATACAGGTTCTTAAGGTTCATACGAATGATAATGTTGCTGATCTGTTGACTAAAGCCTTTGATGGTCCTCGGTTCAACCACTTGGTGGTTCACATTGGGATGGTCAATCCTTGAGACCTAGGATTGAGGGGAGGCTTAGTGTACATATATACTTGCACAGATTAACATATTGGTAGATTTTAACAACAGATTGAATGGGTTTTTGTGGTGTGTGTTACTCCAAGTGGAGGATTTTGCTCACTTCTGATAGTTGTCTTCATTAATGGTTGGCTTCTAGTCATTAATGATTCCCTTCTAGTCATTAATGGTTCGTTTCTAGTCATTCATGGTTGGTTTCTAGTGGATAAAAATCCTTCGTTGTCCAGTGTTGGTTGGCTTCTAGTCTTGGTTTAGGACACTGTTCACTTTGTTGACTTCTGTTGACCACATTCTGCTTCTAGTGTTGACCGTTATGCGTTTTTACTTTTAATCAACGCATGCAAATTCTGGTATATATCCTCTTATTTAACTTTGGTGAATTGGGATTTGCAAATAATATTATAAGGGGCAAGTGGTTACTTTGCATTAACTGCCTAATTTGAAAGGGCAACCCACATTATTAGGGGTCAATGAACAGTTACTAGACCATTATTTATGGTCAATTGACCCCCTTGACTCATTCATCACAAACTTAACACACACACACACGCTCCTACTCTCTCAAACCCTAACATATCATCTTCCATTCCTTCTGATCAACATCAATGGCTGCTTTGGTCTACCAACCCGCTCACAACAAGGTCGCTTATCTAGGAGATGGTCCTAAACATGATGACTTCACAGACATTCTGGAGTTTATTGAGGCTTCTAACCTCAGGTATGCTTTTACTGTGTGCCCCATTGTTTATGATAGTGTGATTCGTCAGTTTTGGGATTCTGCTACACTTGTGGCTGTGGTTGGTCGTCCACGTGAACTCCATGCTACCATTGATGGACGTTCTTATGTGGTTACTGAAGCTTCTATTAGGATTTCCCTTCATCTTCAAGATGAAGGTGGTGTTGTTTCCATCCCCAATACTGAGGTTTTGGAGGGGATGGCTGCTATTGAGTATAATCATGGGGGGAAGTTCAACTTCCAAAAGAATAGGTTTTCCCCCAGTGGAAGCTTCTAGTGCACTTTTTGATTCATTGTTTAAGCCCCAAGTCTGGGAGTTGGGATGCTTTTCCCACTCCTTTGGCTACTGGTTTGATCTGCATAGCACAGGGTAGGGTGTTTAATTTCTCTCGTTATTTGTTTGATGAGATGGTTAGCAATCTGTCTAGTACCGGTTCTAGGAAGAAATTTTTAATGTATCCTAGGTTTTTACAGCAGATACTTGTGTGTTTACCTCGTGATAGGGAGGAGTATGAGACCCCTAAGCTTGCTGCTAAAGTGTACTATGATATGGCTCATGGGTTTAGAGTGGAGTGGAGGCCCCTTACTGATGCAATGTTGGGCCTTGCTCAAGGTCCTCCTGATGTTGTTCCTCTGGCTGTCCAAGCCGAGGAGGAACATCCATTAGGTGATGACCCAATGGAGGAGGAGCATCCTGCTGGTGGTGCACCTAATGTGGTTGTGGAAGAGCCGGTTGAGGAGGTGGTGGTTGAAAGGCCATCCACTTCCAAGGCTACCCCCTCTTCGATGCCACATTCGTCTCCATTTGTGGATACCCCCCTCCTAGTCCTGTCCCTCACTCTTCTGATAAGCGTTCTGGTTCTCGTGTTCATAATGATGACCCCTTTATTGCTTCTGGTTCCAATGAAAGTCCTCTTGGTGGGAAAGCGGAGGAGCCTACTACACTGACTTCTTTGCTTGATCTCATGCACATGTACCATGAAAGGATTCTTTCCTTGGAAATAGATTTGAATCAACATCGTAAGCTTACCAGGGAATTTGTTCTTCCCTTGGCTGCCCGGATTAAAGCGTTGGAGACTCAGCAGAGGCGAAGGAAGAAGCGTGTGGTTCAGTCTGATTCTGTTGAGGAGGTTGAAGATCTTGTGGAGGATGGCTTGGATTTGTTGGCAAAGGCTGCGTTTGCTTATAAGTCATATGATGATCTGTCGATTCCTCCTACTTCATCAAGCATCCCTTCTCCTGCTGCTGTCCCTACACCAAAGGAAGATGTTGCTGGTACTACTGCTGGTTCCACTACTGGACCATCTCATGATCCAAAAGGGAAAGCCCCTATGACTGCTGCTCCCTCACCCCCTCGCAAGCGTCCTCGCAGACAACTTGAGGAGGATAGGTTGGGTGAGGAGGCTGCCCAAAGATTGCAAGCCGAGATTGACCAAGCTGCTCGGGTTGAGGAGGAAGCTCTTCAGAAGCAGAGACGTGAACAGTTGCAGCATGATGCTATGCATTGGGACGATAGCGATTGGATGCGGGTGCTCACTATTCTTACCTCGGATTATTCACAGTTTACTGATCTCTTGGGTTCTGATGTGAATGAGCATAATTGTATTCCTCGAGCTATGGTGTTAATGCGTAAGCAACAGTTAGCGCTTGCTGCTCAACTTCATGAAAAACGTAAGAACAGGCCTTTGACGAAAACCAAGGAGAAAAAGTTGATGCAGCGGTATGTCAAGTATCAGTCGGCTGCTCATTTCACTGTTGGTTGGACATGGGAACGGGTTCGGGCATTGTCTTTGGATGAGCTTAAGGCGCTATATGAACGAATGATCAAGCGTTAGAGCACACCTGTTCCGGAGCGTTTCATCTATCGTCCTCCTCCACGAGTGGTTCCTACTTCTCAACTTGTTATTGCTCCTGGTTCTACATCTGATGCTCCTCTTGGTTCTGCTGCTATTCCATCGGTTGTTGATGTTTCTATTGTTGGTACCACCCCTACACCTTCGGTTGCTCCTCCTGTTTCATCTCCAGATCCTACCACCACCACCACCTATGCTACCACCACCACCTATGCTACCACTACCACCACCACTGCTACTCCGGCTATGGCACCACCATCACCATCCGTGACTGGTCCTCAACCTATTCCTTCTTCTGGTGTAGCTACTGTTGATCCTTTGGTTGGGCAAGGTATTAATTCTACTTCTGCTGATCCTACTCCTGCTGCAAAGGTAAAGGTTGAACCCTTGTCTGGTGATCCCACTCCTTGTCGTTCCATCCGCAAGCAGTTGGCTAGACGTGCTAGACGTGGCAAGTCTGTTCCTTATGAGAAGCGTGCTCCCGAAAATATTATTGATGCAGCTTCCGATAGTGACTCAGAATTGCCAATGGGTAATGGATCTCTTACTGGTTGGACGGTTAAGCCTTCCACGACTCTACCTGGTACTGTCTCCCATAGTATTACCATTAGCGATGGTTATGTTCGGTATGCTTCGGGTTTGCAAGGTATTTTGTCTTGGGCAGATCATACAGATCTTATGGCATTGTATGGGTTTGTGGATGCTGGTATGCCTGTTCATCCTAGTGAAGTGCCCTCCTGGCCTGGTCTGAGAATGTGGGCTGATTTGAAAATGATGCTTGATTCCCCTCCACATGCTCTCCTTTCTGGTGTCTGGAAGGACCAGCCAACATGGGTTATCACGAGATGGAAGTTATATGCTGGTTGTGGTGTGCATGTTTTGGATTTGGAGTCTGGTGCTATGGTGTTCATGCTCACAGATTTGGACTATCCGTTGACTATTGCTTCGATGGAGGCCATGCTTGCTTGTCACTTGTAGATTTCTAATGCCCCTTCCGGGAATGAGTCTTCATGGCGACTACACTGGTGGAAGGGATACAAGCTCGTTTGCAAGCTGAGAAGGTGGTTGCGTCTGGTATGTGATGTGGTTGGTTTGTAAGTTTTTCTGTTTTGTGTTTTGTGTTTTATGTTCATTTGTTAATACTGCAATTCTTTTCACCAATATGTTAAGTGATTGGTGACTTTCATTCATTATAGTTAAAAAAAATACTTTTTATATAATATCTGCTTATACTTTAACCAAATCATGGATTTTACACTTGTGAATAATATACCATCTGCTTATACTGTTTCAAAATTTTGGGTTCCTGTTGCTGATTCACACTTGTGCTGGTTGGATGTTTCATCTGGTGTTGGACTTGGTCCACATAACAAATGATCTTCCACTCACCATGTCTCACTGACAAGAAAGAGTTGATTCACCTTGAGGGTACGGCTCCTGGTGTGATTCTCAAATCCGTTGATGGTTGCCAGGTTACCCAAAACTAGACGGTTTTCACTTGCCATGCTCCTAGACAGAAAAGTGGCTAATCCAAGGGGGTACGGCTCTTGGTAAAGATTTTATCAAATCCGTTGATAGCTATAATAGCTTGCTTAAAGCTTTAGAGTTTTCAACTCATCGATGCTTCATTGCTAAGAGTTGGCGAGTCCAGAAGGGTACGGCTTCTGTTAAAGACATATCAAATCCGTTGACGGCTGTGATGGTTTGCCTAAAATCATCAGGGTACCCCCACTCACCATTGATTCACGTTCTAAGAGTTGGGCTGGGTTCTGGTCTCCCAGGGTGATGCTTATTCCACCAGAAAGACTGGCTAGCCCAAGAGCGAGCAGCTACTTGGTAAAGGCTCATCAAATTTGCTCATGTGGCTGTAAAGATTCAACACGATGCTGATTTGTTTCAAGCTTTGGAGAAGCTTCTGGTGTTCCTTGTTGCAGCGGTTCTTATGTTTCTTATCTTGCTGATGCTGCTGTTTCTTTTGCTGTTCCAATCCTCAAGCTTTATTGCACGTTTTACCAGGAAACTTGAACTCAACAGGTCAAATTCAAGTTTAGGGGAGGATTGTTAGGACCATTGGAATAGTTATTTGTAATAGGTAGACTAGGAGGTATGCAGTTCCTCTTGGTCATAGTAGTAGTAGGAGCAAGTCGTGCTCCTGGTCTTAGTTAAAGTCAAACTTTATTATTTAGTTATTATTCTGTTAGGATATGCATGAGATATGTTAGGAAAGGATATGCATATCAGTTTTACACGTTTTGTTTAACGATGTATTAGGGTTTCCTTGTAGTTTAAAAGGAACCTTAGGAAGAAGGGTTAGACACACCTTCATCAAACGTAATTCTAGTTATCATTAATATTAGAAATCCTTAGAAAAGGATCAAGTCATTATAGTTATTATGTTCTTCTTTATAGTATTTGTATTCCGCACTTATATTGTGTATAGAGTCTCTCTGTGAATAGACTTGTGATTACAGAAGTCGTTCACCGTTCCTGACAGGCTGCAAGATCCACATCTAGTGGACCCAACAATTTCTTTTGTATTTTTGTATTTATAAAAGCAAATAAAATATTGGGTTAAAGGAGGGAGTTTTGACTAACACTCTTATTAACCTAAACAATGTTGTATAATTTCACCAAGTAAATAAAATGTGTTTACCTAATCATGCACTACTTACTACAATGTGCTCTTAATGTGTTCACTACCCGTCACATCTTTTTGATTAATTATGTAAGTGTTTCCGTTTGTATTAACTAAAAGTCATATGTGAAACAAATAAATCCTAGCAGAGTGGTATGGCGACGCTTACTAGTTTTTACCCATTTGACATACATTCTTATAATCGTCTCCGTGATAACTCATATACTTAGAACCATATACAAATCTTAGATCTACTCATTAACACATGAATTAACAAACACTTAAATGAATCCACCAAAACGAAACAACAAGACTGCCCTGCCATTGACGACCCGACCAAGGGAGTTCATGACCAAGAACATGGATCTATAAAGTTAGGCATCATCTATCACCAGTGTTTGCCACACATATCAACAGTTAAGCTATGAAGATCTAATATGGTTTTATAGAGCCTAACATGCACATAATCAAGCCAAGAAGTAAAAAACACAAGATGATCACATTATAGCTTCCATGCAATCATAGATAAACAACACTAGATTTAGCCTAACTTAAAAAAAGATAGAAGATATAATCATCAAACACATAGACATGATTAATGAAAATAAGCAAAAACTTATTCTTCAATTGTTATGGGTGAAAGAATGTAGTTTCTTAGGGTTAACAAACCCTAAAATCGTATGGTTATGGCTGTTCCAAGCTAACCCTAAATTCTACACGAATTGTATGTTTACAAGGGGTCAATTATAGAGTTTGGGCTGCGAAGCCGTTAGGTTATACGCGTGACACCATTGGGCCAACGAATCTTCTATTGGATTCCATTGTCGATTAATCGTGAGGCCGTTAGATTTAAAGGTGGACGTCGTCTGCGCGATCATTGTAACGACATGGTAATCACCATTGTATCCTAGATCTCGCTTGCATTTTTTCAGGAACCTGACTATTAATCATCTTCTCCAAGCTTTTAGTTGCAATATCAAAACTCTTGAACTTCACTTTATTTCATTTTTACTAGTTTTACTAGATTCTATTTATAAATTAAGTTTAGTAATTTCAAAAGTCTGACTTGCTATCTCTCTTTTAAGTAGAATGATAGAATCTTTAAAAGCTATTTCTTGTTCCTTATAGCATTCTATATATTCTTCTAACATTATAACACCTCTTTTATAATTAGATACACTACATTTAGAAGAGTTATAATTCCTTTTGATGTCATCATAATACTTTTGGAGTTCCTCATAGTTTTTAGACAAGTTTTAATACAATGTTTACCAAGAATTACCTCAGAGTCTAAAAATGCCATGAGATCAATGTTAGTAACAGACTCGTCATCCACCATAAATCCCCAATCAGTACCAACACCATCAATAGCCATTAATGCCTTTGTAGAAGGCTCTTCAACGGCCACCTTCCTTTCCTGAGGCTTGTTCCTGTTCTTTTGACTCCTTGGACTTTTTCACTCCCTTGTAAAGTGTCCTCTCTTGTGGCAGTTGTAGCATTCCACCTTTGACTAATCAAATCTAACCTTGCCGCTAGCATTAAGAGTAATATGGTTCCTTTTTCTTTTGAGGAACCTTCTTGCTCTCATGCTCAGAAAGGCCAAATAGTTCTTGATTTCTAGTTCTTCTAAGTCATCATCATCTAGTTGCCTAAGATCATTTGGAACTATCTCAGCAACATTCTTATAGTTGGATAAGAATGCATAGATAGTACCATCACTTAAGCCGACAATACTGATAGAAGCACTACTAGAACTAAAGGATGTACTAGCAGCACTAAAAAGGCTACTAGTATTAGCCTCATCATTATAACTTAGGCTAGAGACAAATCCCAAGTTAGTAGCATTATAGGTTGACCTAGAATTTTTCTTCAGATTCTATTCAACCACTTTGAAGTGGTTGTACAGATCATCAATATTAACTATATCAAAATTGATGCGTGTTCACAAGTCATAAATTTATATTAACAAGGGATTACCAAACGAGGGACTAGAACAAAAAACGGGCAAGTATACCCTTTCGTGTGTAGTATAGTTTGTAGTTGTAAGCCAAGATTGTTAGCATGGACTTAGTTTTGTTTTGATAACCAAAATAATAATCAAAGATAAAAGTGATTGAGTTTGAAATATTGTGATAAAAAATATGAATACTAACGGGATATCTCATATAACTCCGTGATGATGATAATAATAATCGAGATATGATAAGGTAGGTAAAGAGTAATAAACCTTTTTCGTCAAAATGACGTTTTACAATTCACTTGGTTTGATATAAGACTTATGTCGTATAAGCAACTAAGCTTAAACAAGTTTCTATAAGTTCAATATTTTATCAAATTATCTAAGAGGATCTCTCTAACCAAAGATTCAAAAACCATAGACAAGTTCTTTAAAAACTCGTTATAACAACTTAACCTTTTCGGGCCTCAAGTTATCATATCAAATCTAGTTTGATTAAAAAAACGTGATAGAACTTAGATAGTAACGTGGTTCAACGACGTAGCTTGAAATCAATTTATAAAAGATCATATCATAGCATCATCACTAGTTATATTTACATACCCATGTAGTCACAAATAGCTTAGCCAAACATAGCAATCAAGTATAAAACATCAAATGGAAAAGAGTAAATAGAAATCATACTTAGATTAAGTGGAACGAAGAGTACACAAGTGTCAAAATTGTATCGACTTTCCGCTAACCCAAGAGTATCATACTCTTATTACAAGTATTTTCCAAAGTGGAAATATACCAAATAAGCTGCGAGCTAAGAAAATCGGACTAGATAAGTAAGAGAAGTGTGTAATAGATGTGAGTGAAATGAGAAGTGAAGGCCTCTAATTATAGTGTTGGCCGGAGGTAAAAGTGCGCCTCACATTGGAGGTGGCATTTCTGTATCGCACAATTGAGTCAGTGCGCAACACATTTCGGGCGTCCAGAATCTTCTATTCACTTTATTTCTCCATAATTTCATTGAAGTAATATACTTTGGACACCTTCACTTTTGGCCCTTCAACATTTTAACCTGCATATAAAACACAAAGTTTAAGTATCGAAATTCCTTATTTTACGTAGATAATGGGTCGATAGTGACGAGTTGAATATGTACAATTTGGGTGTTATCAAATTCCTCTACACTTAGCTATTTATTGCCCTCAAGCAATCAAAGCGGGAAAACAAGATTAGACTTTAAAAGCATAAGTATCCATATGAAGCATGATAGGAAAATGATTAGGTTTCTAAGTAGCAAAAGAAAATGACACAATAATTTCAACACCTCACTTGGGATTAGTGTTTAGATCTAAATTCACACAATGTCACTCACAAGGGAAAAATTTAAGATAACACTCAAATAACTCAGTCATAAAATAGATAACTATGATATGCTTGTACGAGACACGTAAACATAATCGTTGCAGCGTGAGCACCAGATAAGTTTTCAAAGAGGCAAAACGTGATAGTGATGATGGTTTAGTAACATAATATCCATGCCAAACTCGTAGAACAAACTATACTAGAATACTTTTATTTTTTTTGATTGATTTTTTAAAATAGAAATCATAAGAATTATGACTTGACAACTAAAGGTATAAACACAAGGATAACGACACAAGGGATAATATAGCACATAAGTATGAGTGCCACATATTTAAGCAAGCCAGTGTAGCTCGACTAAAATTATACACAAGAGGATTTATTTTACCTCTTCTCAAAATATATATAAATTAACCTCAATGCGGTTTAGTAAACGATGATCAAGCACAAGTTCTGAATCATACTAAATGATCGGCTTTCACACAAAATAGAGAAATATAAAGGCTAGGCTTTCTCACATATTTAGTGGATGGATTTGTGCTTAGTTATAGTGTCAATCAATGAGATGTTTGCTTTACTAAAACGCTTTATTTATTTACAAAACATCTTTATTTTTATTTTTTGAAAAGATTTTTTTTGGTGTGGAGAAAATTGATTGATTTATTTTATTTTTGTTTTTCCTATTTGTCTCCTCCTCCACACTTAAGGTGAACATCGTCCTCGATGTGAGAATTGATAATACTAAAAATAGGGAAAATTCAATAGGAAACGAGAACTTCCTGGGGCTTAGTAAAAAATTGTTGGACTTCAAAAGAGGAATCTGACTTAGAGCTCCTAATTGCTTTTTCCTACATAAACATAACTAACAAACACACATGCAAATATATACAAGGACGGTTTATTTATTTTACATGTCCTCCTCCACAGTCAAGGTGAAAAGTGGGGGAATTTACACGGATTGTCTTCCGAGAAGCGTTAAGTTTAGAGTCTCCAGCCAGACTCGTCTACTCGGGTTTATTTCACAAATAATGGTACTTCTTCTCCATCAAATTCATTACAGTTTTTTTCTCGTGGTAGAGCTTAATTCTATGTCCATTGACTATGAATATGGCGTTGTCTCTACCATATAGTTTGACATATCCGTATGGATATTGGTGTTTCACTATATAAGGGCGAGTCCATCTTGAAGTAAGCTTTGCTTGCTTGAATTTGTACTTCGAAATAAAGAGAAGTACTTTATTTCCATTCTTGGATTCTTTTATTAATCATAATTTACGATCATGCCAAACTTTGGTTCGTGCTTTGTCAAACGAGAATTTTTATATGCTTGATGTCTAAATTCATCTAACTCATGAAGTTGAAAATTCTTTTTCGCCAGCTGCAATAAGATCTGGGTTGCAGTTTCTAATTGCCCAATATGCACGATGTTCAATTTATATCGGTAAGTGGCATGTCTTTCCATACAAAAGTTTATATGGAGTGGTTCTAGTAGGTGTTTTTAATGCGGTACAAAGGCCCATAGAGCATCTTCTAAATTTTTAGACCAAAAAGTTGGGTTGTTCTTGACGGTCTTTTTGAGAATTCGTTTAAGAGCTCTATTAGTGTTTTCAACTTGGCCACTCGTCTAAGGGTGGTAAGATGTGGAAAACAATGGTTAACTCCATATCTTTTTCATGACTTTACCCATGAGCTTATTACAGAAATGAGTTCCTCTGTCGCTTATAAGAGCTTTTGGAATTCCAAAATGACAGAATAATTTCTTTAAGAATTCTATAACAACACTTGCATAATTTGTTTGCAAGGCTTGAGCTTCGGCCCATTTTGACACATAGTTAACGGCGACTAGAATGTATTCACATTTGTACGACTTGGGAAAAGGTCTCATGAAGTCGATACCCCACACGTCAAAAATTTCGCAGACTTTCATGTTGTTGAGAGGCATTTCATCTCTCTTGGAAATGTTTCTAGTTGTTTGACATGCTTCGCAAAGGAGAACTAAGGTATGAGCTTCATTAACAATCGTCGGCCAGTAAACGTGCGTCGAACACTTTTATTTAGCAGTTTTGTTCGCGGCATAATGTCCTTCCGGTCGGTCCGTAGTGACATTCATCGAGAATTTTTCAAGTTTTGGATTCTGAAATACATCGTCGGATCATTCCATCGGGACATACTTTGAAGAGATGGGTTTCATCTCAAAAGTATTTCTTGAGTTCAGTGAACAATTTCTTTTTTTCTTGGTGTGTCATTCCCTTCCGTAAGATACCTACAGCCAAATAGTTTGCGAAGTCTGTGAACCATGGTGTTTCATTAGTACTTACTTGCATGATATGCTCGTCGGGAAAATCATCGATTTCATCATCGCTTGAATCTTCATTCACAAGGAGATATAAATGATCGACAACAATATTTTTTCTGCTTTTTTATATTTTATTTCTAATTCAAATTCTTGTAAAACAATATCCAACGTATGAGACGTGGTTTGACGTCTTTCTTTTTGAACAAGTAATTGAGAGCTCAGTTGTGAGAACTCGTACTTTCCCAGCATTATTTTATTCTTTTTATTCGTGTTTCTGAATTTTCCAACGTATTTATTTTTCTTGTATTTTATATGTAAATCCTGAGATCATAATAATTTTAGTAAATTATACTTTTTAAGTATTTTCTGATCATTGATAAATACTTTGTATGGAATTATAAAATTTTTATTTTATTTTTCCATATTTAATTTAAATCAAAGTTTTTGATTTAAAATCACCCGCGTGTGTTTTACAACGAGTTTATTCAAAATCAATGTACAACGAGAATTCCTAGTTATCGCGATACCGACGGATGCCCAAAATTTTACATTTTATTATCGATTGTTTCGATAATTAATATTTTCGACGATTTCGTTTTAATTACGTATTAAGTCGTGTCAAGAAATCATATAATCACTTTTATGATGCATTGTAACTTTTGAAAAGTATTTTTACGAAACCCGAGCCCCGTAAATATTTTTAATATTTACCAATAACCATTTTCTACCCTTTAAAACTATTAATTGTTGTATACCCAAAAAAAACTATTAATTGTTTTTAAGTCCTAAATTTTCATACATGACAATATTTGTCCCTACACTTAAACCAACATATATAAACCTAAATTATTTCCACTCACACACACAATAATCATTTTTATAAAACAAACACAACACCACCTCCCCCCCCCCCCCCCCCCTTCTTTCTTTTCCGTCACCACCACCATAAAAACACCCTCAAATCATCAAGTTTTAACATGAATCCATCAAAACAAATTGAAGATCACTTCCTAGATTTTTATGGTGCATCTTTTGGTACCAAAATCATGTACATGCATCAAGGTTTTCAAATCTTTATGATTTCATGGTTGTATGATGTTTTAATCATCATGCATGTGTTATTTTTGGTAAGATCATCTTATTTTGATCACAAAAAGTTTGGATTTGATCTTTGATTTTGTTAAATTTTTACATACAAGTGTTTTTAGGAGTATTTGGTAGATGTGTATGTTATTTGAGTCATTCTATAGGTATGAGAATGATTGGTTTTGGTTAAAAAATTGATTTGACTTGATTTCTAAAAAGGGTATCTGGGACAACAGCTTAAAATAGATTGTTTCGTGGGTTTAAGGTCTGAGAAAGGCGGATATTATTTGATTTTATTGTAGAGTTTTCCGAGACGCTCGTTTTGGTATAAGATAGAGCTTATAACTCATTACGAGCCAAAAGTTATGCTAGTTTTAGTATTCGTGTAACGGGAGACGCAAGTCGGCACAATCCAAAATTGTGGCTGATTTTGGGTCGAATCTCGGGGACTTTAGGCTTGGTTAGATAGTTGATACTACTGGTTTTCAAGGTTTACAAACTTAGTTTGATGAGTCTAGTAGTGGTTTCGAAAGACGGATTGTCGAGTTAGTACTTTTAAAGTGGTCCAAAAGGTTTTATAAAACAAGTATACAAATCTGTCCCAAATTTGGAGTAGAATAAAGTGTCGAGCTGATGGGTTTTAAAGTGTGAAATTTGGTTCAAACTTTGGTGAGGTCTTATACAGGTTATAAGTGACCTTGACACCAATTTTCATCTAAATCGGACAAGTCTAGATAGGGTAGATCGGTGTGTACATTCGGGGTGTACTTGTTGATTTTATTTTTGGACACATAGTTCAGTGTTTGTGTTGCGTGAGTTTGAGTATTCATCATCGGACACGGTGACTTATTCAAGTGCTTAGTCATTGTATAAATGACTTAGCTACTGGTCCGAATAAGGTTAAGGATAGTTTGACTTGCGTTGACTTGGCGTCTTATGACGGGTCAATTTCAAGTATACAAGTGTTTTAACGTGTAGTGTTGGAATAAATGGTTAGTATGAATTCATCTGGTTAGTGTTAATGGTTTTGAAACATGAATACTTTGAAAACATTTGAGTCATATTATATCTGGTACATATCGATATTTGAGTTCGAGTCTTAACGCGCGCCTTATTTTGATAGGTTGTGGTTTTCGTGTTTCCCCGGGCATCCATATCGTCGGTGATCGTCTCACTACCATTAATTCTACTCAGTTGCTGAGTAACTTTATTGACTTACCTCGTGGATAAGATGAGTTCATATCCCCTTTTTACTTGTATATGGTTTCTAAACACGGGGTGAGAGTTTACATGGTGGAACACAACCATTTAAAAACTGTGTGTTATCCTCAACTTGTATGCTATCCAGAATTTGTATGCTATCCAAAAATTGTATGCTTTCCAGAACTTGAGGAATTCCAACTGATTTTCATTGATATTATTGCTTTTAGTCTTTAGCCTTAAGTTTCCTCTCATTGATCATGAACCGTTAATTAATCCTGCTACCAAGCGCGAACGTTGTGGGTGGATCCATCGGGATTGACTATCCCCGTTCCGATTACCTTGACGCACTAATATTTGTTTATCACTTGAGTATTTAGGCTGAATACTGACTAGAGGAACTTACACTGAGTTAAGCTTCGGTTCATGAACTAAACAGCAATAATAACCGTTTCGGACTATGGTTGACGTATATAACCATACTCCATACTACTTGTTTTACAAATGAATGCTTGTGTTCCACACCCTTATTGCTAAACCTATGAATGTCACTCAACTTTATGTTGACGATTTTACATGTTTAATCTTAGGTACTATTATTACTTAGCTTTGCTTACAAGGGAGCCCGCAGGATATTATCGCAGTTTGGAGATTTCTGTGATGCTTTTGAAAGATTTGTTTTATATAAACTGTCAGAAGTTTATTTTATCTTTTGGGCAACTTTATGTTACAAATCGAGACGAAATAATATAATTTCCGCTTCTAAAACTCTTGGACCTATGTTTACAAACTCTGATCTTTTATGATGTAATGTACATGTTTTTATTTCGTCAGCTTTGTATGAACTGTAATTCATTGTTTCTTGAACTATGACATGTTACCCCCTCGTTGCCTAGTTGTTCCATGTCAGTTTCTAGGGGTCTCACATTAGTGATCGGTATACACAATTGTTTTGGACAAAACAAGGTATGCTCGGAATTATCAAACGCGTAAACTACAGCCATAAGTTCTTTTTCTATGATTGTGTAATTTTTTTTAGCTACGTTTAGAGTTCTACTCGTAAAGTAGACGGGGTGAAATTTCTTTCCATCTTTTGTCCAAGGACGGCTCCAAGGGCATAGTCACTTGCATCACACATAAGCACAAATGAAAGGATCAAATTAGGGCTTGTGATTATCGGTGTGAATTTAAGCTTTACTTTAAGAGTTTCAAATGCTAAAAGGCATTCGTCATTGAAATCGAACATGCTTTCTTTCTCTAGAAGTTTGGTCAGAGGTCTCGCAATCTTCTAGAAATCTTTAATAAATTGGCGGTAAAAATCGACATGACCTAAGAAACTTCTAATGCCTTTAACATTAGTGAGTGGTAGGAGTTTTGAGATTACGTCTATCTTGGCTTTGTCGATTTCCAGGCCTGTTCCAAACACTTTGTGTCCAAGCACAATTACTTCTTTAACATGAAGTGACATTTTTCCCAGTTTAGCACAAGATTTGCTTCTTCACAACGTGTTAGCATTTTGTCGAGATTATTTAGACATTTGTCGAATGAGTTTCCAAAGACAGAAAAATCGCCCATAAAAACTTTGACTGATTACTCGATCATATCATGAAAAATAGCAATCATGTACCTTTGAAAAGTAACAGCTGCATTTCATAGGCCAAAAGGCATGCGCCTATATGTGCAAGTTTTAAATGGACTAGTAAACGTGGTTTTATCTTGATCCATAGGGTTTATTGGGATCTAAATGTATCTAGAAAAACCATCGAGGAAACAAAAGTATTCATTCCTTGCGAGTCTTTCTAACATCTGATCCATGAATGGCAAAGGAAATTGATCCTTCACGGTTGTGTCATTCAACTTCCTATAGTCAATACAAACTCTCCATCTGGTGATGGTTCGAGTTGGTACTAACTCGTTATCTTCGTTATTCAGTACAGTGATACCTCCCTTTTTAGGTACACAATGAATAGGACTAACCCATGGGCTATCGGCGATTGGGTAAATAATTCTAGAATCGAGAAGTTTGACTATTTCCTTTTTGAAGAAATCTTTCATGTTAGGATTTGTCTTTATAGCTTTTACACGACTGGTTTCTTGTCTTCCAAAAGCTGGATATTGTGTTTACAGAACGATGGACATATGACAAGAATATCTGAAATTTTCCAAGAAAAAGCTTGTTTATGTTTCTTGAGAACATCAATTAGATCAGTTTTGTTTTCTTCTGAAAGCTGAGACGAGATAATCACTGGGAGTAATTTCTCTTCGTGAAGAAATGCATATTCTAAGTGGTCGGGAAGAGGTTTGCGTTTTAAATCCATAGGAGGTTCATCAACAGATTTCTTAACTTTGAACTCGGTTTCAAAAGTTAGGCATTCAAAAGGTACTTCTTTTTCTTCCCCGGGTGTTTCAATAGGTTCAGCGGTGTGAACGGCTATGAAAGCGTCAAATTTGGCAAAGAGTTCTTCTTCGGGGATGGTTCCTTCGACAGAATAAAGAATCTGGATTCCTTCATCAAGAAGAGCATCGAAATCGGCTTCAACGACTTCGTAAAATGACATCGATACTAAAGCAAGTATCATCATTCGAATACGAGTGTTTCATTGCTTCGTCGATAGAAAATATGATTCTATCTTCTTCAATTCCAAGGTTAAGTTGTTTTTTTACTCGGATTACAGCATCGGCTGTATGCAAGAAAGGTCTACCAAGAATTAGTGGAACTTTGATGTCTTCTTCCATTTCTAGAATAATAAAGTCAACACGAAAAATGAATTTTCCGACTTCTACTGTAACACCCCACTTTGGCAAGTGGACCGTTACATATATTTATGGCGTGTCATTAAAGCATGCAAGGTAATATGTACTAAAACATACATGACCAAAAGGGAAAACCGGACTCAAACATCAGTTCCCAAACATAAGCCCAAAACATAAATAAAGTAAATGAAATGAGAAAAAACAAGTGTCCAAACAAGCATATGTATATGAAGGCAAAAGGAGAAGAAGTCTAAGGCAACTCTCCTCCTATGCACGTCCTTCAAATGCTCAAGTTTGTCCATGGGTACTTGCCGTTTTGGGACATGGAAGAAAAGTAACGGCTGAGCAATACGCTTAGTGAACGGATATACGACATAGTATGAATGACTGATAAATAAATAAGACTGAAAAGCAACGGAAATGTATAAGTTCTGGAAAACCTGGAACATGTTTATAAACTGGTTTTATAGTTTGAAAAGACTTACGTTTTTATATGAAAACTGTATTTAATTAGCCAATATCCCATATAGGTCATGAGGTTCCACCGTGCATGAATACTTGGAGGGGTGACCTCATCATGCAATTAGAGGGGATGCCTCTAATTAATGTAGTCTGGTAGGATGGATCAACTCCTTGTGAAGGATGCAAGGCACACACCACATTCACCATGAAAATCTTGTAAAAACATGTAACAAGGATGCACGCATACGCCCCACATGATAATATAAATATATGGCCAAAACTGTAAAGGGACGCCACGAGCAATCACTCCGCCGTGGTGAAGTCATAACACTGGTGCCTTCATTGTTATTCTTATGGTACCTCCATAACTATATGACATGGCATGCATGTATATGGCTTAGGCATTTGAAACTAACATAAGCAGATCAAAACATATAAAACGAATACTTGGGGAAAACAGTTGGCTGCAAACGGTGAATCCTAATAAGGAAAGAGAATGTCCATACTTAAGGACGGAATATCCGTACCTTATGTCCAGTGTACGATGAAAGATGAAAAGATAGAAATCCTACTCTGACTTCACAAGTGCTACATAAATAAGGGACATGTATGAGTTGTCTGATTACTCAGTGTGTTATTGGTTCTTGTGTGTTCTTAACTTATCTTATATGTCTTGTCATGTTTTACTTGTTTTAAATGTTATCTTGTATTTTATTCATGTTTTACTGATATTCTGATGATGTAATTCATGTGTTATTGTATTACTATACTTGTAATGTAATAATAAGTAACTTCCTAAAAATATCAGGTTTCCAAAAATAGAAAGTTTCCAAAATTAGTAGGTTTCTAAAATAAGAAGTTTCCAAAAATAGAAATAAGTTGGATTAATAAATCTAAAAATATAAGCTAGTGCTTATTAGTCTTTTGAATATAATTCATGATAGTAATAGTAAAGTTTATTAAATAATTACTATAGGTTAAACTGATTATTAATTATTAATGATTTGCATGGTTTGAATAATTAATATTATGTCATGATAATTTAATAAAACTTTACATTATACCAATTAACTAAATTAAACATGGTTTTAATTTAATTATAGCATTTAAAATACCTAAGTTATAACATGATTATTAATTTCTAATAATTAACCTAAGTCATGATTTTAATAAATAAAGTCTTGATTCATGAAAATTAATTAGATTAATTAATTAATAAAATAAATTACTTGTCCATGTTAATTAACTAAAATAATTAATTTAATAAAACCCATGCAAAATAACTTGTACCCGAACCCGAACCCCGAGGCACACAACCCGAGCCAAACACCACCCACATAGCCGGCAGCTGTAGTTGTCAGTTGCTGCTATTGTGGCCACGGTTTACATCGGCTGAGCCAGCTTTCCCCCTTCTTAGCCTAAACTGGCGTGTAGCCGGTTCCCCCTGTTTCGCAAAACATGACCACCGAGACCTCCCTTGGTCTCGGTTTCCCACTGTTCGGCTAAGATACCCCCTGTGGGGGGTCTTGGTTGTTGGTGTCCGAGAACCAAACACCACCGAACCCTCTAGGGTTTCGGCTTGTGGTTAAAAGCAGCCACCGAGGTCCATGGAGCTCTCGGTTTACTTGCGCCGAACCAAAAACAAGGCCAAACCCGAAACCCCCTTCTTGATTTTATCATGGTATGATCATGTGTCCATACAAATAGTTACTAGTTAACATTAAAACCTGAATTAAATAGAAAGAAAATGGGTTTGGTTAATTACCTATGCGTGATTAAATATGGATTAGAAACACGAACACGAAGATGACAATACCCAAGATCAAAACTTGATTTTTCTCCCTCTTGTCTTTGATTAAAACCGGCGGCCAAAGATAGGTTGCTAGGGTTTGATTGATTTTCTTGAAAACTAAATAATGATTAAGTTCCTTGTGTTTTTGTTTAACAATTAAGATAGCTAAATGGGTTGGGCTTAAAAGCCCTTCCCTATCTTTCTTTTATGTCGCGGCCAAGAGAAGCCCACAACACAAATCATACGTTTTTCATGTCTTAATTTATTATCATGAATATTCGTGTTTAAGTGTAGTGAATAAATATTATACGTAATATCTATCGTGCCTTAATATAGTACGTATTACTTGTAAATTAATGTTCGTGCTACGTGTCGAGGTTATAAATGGAAAATTTTAAATTAATCGCGTTTTCATGTATTTTACTGTTCATGGGTATTTTATGCGGGTTTTATATCTACTAGCATGTTTTCGGCCATACCCACATGGTATTGGAAAGATCGATCGGCAAGGCGAACGCTCATTTTGGTGGGTTTGAGTTCATCTTTTGATAGCTTAGCATATAGAGAATATGGCATGAGGTTGATGTTAGCACCAAGATCGGCCAAGGCGTTGCATGCGTATGAGTGATGGAAAGTACAAGGAATTAGGAAACTTCCAGGATCTCCAAGTTTGGGTGGTACTTTATTTTGAATGATGGCAGAGCATTCATCATTTAGAAAAGCTAAAGAAAATTCTCCGAGCTTATGTTTGTTCATAATAAGCTCTTTGAGGAATTTGTCGTAGTTTGGCGTTCCATCCAAAACATCGACTAAAGGCATGTTGATTCTAACTTCTTGAATTAAGTCGACAAATTTACCATATTTGGCTTCCATCTTTTGCTTGCATAAGCTTTGGGGTTACGGTACTCTTGGTTTGTATTGTTTGGATGTAAGGGTTGGTGTATTGTTTTTGGTAGATTTGTTTTTCTTTGGTGGCGGTTCTTCATCTTCACTGCTGAGTTGGGTTTCATTGGGTGTATCTTGGGTTTGTTTAGGAGGTGAATCATAAGATAAACCACTCCGTATGAATACGGCATTCACATGCTCATTGCGAGCTTGCGGTGGTTGGTATTTTTTCTTTAGTTTTGGGCTGGTGTTGCTTGGTATCGAACCAGAAGCGCGATTAGATTGTTTGTCGGCAAGGCGATCAAACTTTGCTCAAGGTTTTGAATGGATTCTTGGTGGTTTTTGTTTGAGTTTTCGAACTTTTTTTTAGTATCAATGAATGTATCTCTCACAAAAAGGTTGAGTTTCCTTTGAGATTCAATGAAATTATCAAGCTTAGTTTCAAGATTGGGTTTGTCATTAGTTTGAGTTGGTCTATTTTCATCTCAATTGTAACTTGGTTTATCTTTTGATCTCTAATTATCACGATCACGATTGCGATAATCATTGTAAAACGAATGCGTCGAAAGGTTTGCATGAAATTTGCTTCTTCTTCTTTCGTCATATGTGTATCATCATTATTACACTCAGTAGAAAAATAGATTCAACCGCAGAGGTTACAAGTTTTGTTCTTCATCTCTTTGTATTAGGTATCCATTTTAAGAGACATGGCGTCTATACGAGCCATTATTTTTTCGGTGTCAGTTTGGCTGTTTCTTTTCTCGGCAAAAGCTACAGTCTTTCGAGTGGGTTTTGCTTTGTGATTTTTCGCCTAATCAAGCTTGAGTAATACTTTGTCTTCCAAAAGTTGATAAGCTTGGTTTGGTGTTTCGTAAAGGACTATACCGCCCGTTGCGGCATTCAAGGCATATTGAGTGGTATCATCGAGACCATGATAAAAGATTTTGATTATGCTTACTTTTGTGAGTTCATGACCATGGCAACTTCTGAGGAGTTCTTTCATTCTTAACCATGCATCAGTGAGAATTTCTTGATCTTGTTGAGAAAAGCTTTGAATTTCTCAAAGGAGTTTTTCGAATAAGGCAAGAGGAAAGAATCGGCTAATGAAAGCGGTTTAAAGACCTTCCCATGTTCGAATGGTTCCTTCGTTAAGTTCGTCTAGCCACGACTTGGCTTCTCTAGTGAGGGATGATGGAAACATCATGAGTGGGACGGCTTCGGCTTGTCCTTCTCCATAGTTGAAAATTTTTCAAATACTGCTGAAATCATTTACATGTTTGTGATGATCGGTTTTGATTCGCCCATCAAATTGATTGTTTTGGACAAGTTTCAAGTGATTTCCTTTGATGGCAAATTCGTTCGTGACTTCCGGTAAAACAATTGTGGAGCCAAGAGTTAATGCGATAACTCATTCGGCTGACCATATTGGTTCATCATCGGTGTCTAACATTGGATCGTGACGTTCGATGAGTTAAATGAAAAACAAGGCTTGGGATAAGTTATCGAATTTTGGAAAACCACACGAGGATGTTGGGGTTGTACGTGTCTTCTTTCGAAAGGTACATGCCGATGAAGTCTACGTAACCTTCGTTAAGGGTACGCTCAGGTTCAGGAAATGGTGGTATGGGGGTGGTTCTAGATGAACATGTGTGCATCCAACAAGAGTTTTGGTTAACTGGAAGAAAAGTGCGGCATACTTATTGAAAAGTATGGCGTACATGGGAACACTACAGGAAGTGCGGCGCACTTTGTTGTAAGTGCGGCGTACTTTCTGTACTGACAGAAAAATTAGTGGTGAAAATGGTTCAATATTAGAATATTATGAAAGGTTTAGTTATAAAACAGGATGATAAGTCCCCGGCAGTGACGCGAAAAACTTGATGCCTGTTCACAAGTCTTAAATTTATATCAACAAGGGATTACCAAACGAGGGACTAGAACACAAATACGGGCAAGTATACCTTTTCGTGTGTAGTATAGTTTGTAGTGGTAAGCCAATATCATTCACAAGGACTTAGTTTCGTTTTGATAACCAAAATTATAATCAAAGATAAACGTTACTGAGTTTGAAATATTATGATAAAAATATGACTACTGACGGGATAACTCATATAACTTCGTGATGATGATAATAATGATCGAGATATGATAGGTAAAGAGTAATAAACATTTTTCGTCAAAACGGTGTTTTACGATTCACTTGGTATGCAAGAGTTATGTCTTATAAGAAACTAAGCTTAAACAAGTTTCTATAAGTTCAATGTTTTATCAAATTATCTAAGCGGAACTCTCTAACCAAAGATTCAAAACCCATAGACAAGTTCTTTAAAAACTCGTTATAACAACTTAACCTTTCGTACCCCAAGTTATCGTAACAGATCTAGCTTGATAAAACAACGTGACCGAACTTAGATAGTAACGCGGTTCAACGACATAGCTTGAAATCAATTTATAAAAGATCATATCATAGCATCATCACTAATTATATTTATATACTCATGTAGGCGCAAATAGTTTAGCCTAACATAGCAATCAAGTATAAAACATAAAATGGAAAAGAGTAAATAGAAATCATACTTAGATTAAGTGGAACGAAGAGTACACAAGTGTCACGATTTTATCGACTTTCCACTAACCCAAGAGTATAATACTCTCGTTACAAGTATTTCCCAAAGTGGAAATATACCAAAAAAGTTGCTAATGAGCTAAGAAAATCGGACTAGATAAGTAAGAGAAGTGTGTGAAATGAGAAGTGAAGGCCTCTATTTATAGTGTTGGCTGGAGGTAAAAGTGCGCCACACCATCCAAAATGTGCGCTGCACATTAGAGGTGGCATTTGTGCGCCACACAATTGAGTCAGTGCGCAGCACATTTCGTGCGTCCAGGATCTTCTCTTCACTTTATTACTCCAAAATTGTATTGAAGTAATATATTTTGGACTCCTTCACTTTTGGCTCTTCAACCTTTTAACCTACATATAAGACATAAAGTTTAAGTATCAAGCGTCCTTATTTTACGTAGATAATAGGTCGATTGTGACGAGTTGAATATGTACATTTTGGGTGTTATCAAATATCATCCTTGTTTTCTCAGATAAACACCTCTGTAACCATTAGAAACTTAGTATTAATATCCTCCTGTTCAGCCTTTCCTTCAAAGTTATGAGTTTGCTCACAACCCCTTGAAGTCGATTGTAAATACAATCAAGTGATTCTGAGCCATTAGCATTGAAGTTTCGAACATTGACTTTAGCAATACCTTATTGGCCTTCTTTGTGGAGTCATTACCACCAAATCTCACAACAAAAGCATCAAACATATACTTGGCATCTTAATGCTGCTGAAAAGTAAGAATATGCTCATTAGGTTTAGCTAGCATAACTATTCTCCTAGCCTTTATGTCATTCGTCCTTTTCTTCATTTCGTCAGTGGTTATCTTTTGTGCTTTACCATAAGATATAGTAACAGCGGGTTTGGTATGAGTACCCATGTGTAATAACCTTCTATAGATCTTAGTTATACATCTGGATAAACTGAGTAAACCTAAACTTTCATTCTTCAAACTCTTTTTGTTTGAAGACTAGAACTTTGTTCATAGTATTAGGATGTGTATCTTCTGAATCCATCTCTTTTGTTAAAAAGTGTCTTTAGTAATCTTCAAGATCAAAGATTCTCAACAATCTCTAATACCACTTGTTGATCCCTTCTGATCATTTTAATCTAGCATGAAGATTTAGACTAAACAGAATAAATTCTACTTGGTCTTAATAGTAACTTTGTATTGGTATCAAAGAGTACGTGGAATCTACTTTTTGATATTATGAAGATTGAATGTGAAGTATATGAAAGAATAAGACATATTATTTTCACCAAACACTTCAATATTATTATGTATTATACGAATACTCTTGAATAAGTATTAAGGTTAAACAAAACCTTGAAGTCTAGAAAACGTAAGTATTGTGTATTTGACATCTAACCCTAAAACTTCCTTTTATAGAACAAGGAGTCCTTTACAAGAAAGATCCAAGATAATGTTTCAAATATAGAAGATATATACACAATATCTTTTGTTGATAACTCACACGTCTTCAGTATTTAACTTCTCAACAACATTATCAACACAGACATCATTAATCTTGACCATGACCAACTTGGTCAATTCTGTACAAGTACAACCAATACTAATATATAACAACCAGCACTAATACTATTAATATTGGTAGTGCAAAATCTAACAACACTAAATTTATTCCCAACATATATGATCCGGAGTCACGTGGATAGTGCAAGATATAAAACGCAAGTTTGGGTTTTTCTACTTCTACATCAAATAGGTAATACTTAATTTTCTTCATCGAATGATCGTTACTTTTAGCCTACATAATTGAAGATTCAAGAGTTACTTGACAAAAGCCGATTCAACCATTATGAAGAGGTTCTTCAACGGTTACTTCTACTTAGTCTTGGTTACATTTATGGTCATTTAACAAAGGTACTACATGCTAATTTCTGGTACTAATATTCATGGATGGTACTACTAGGTAATCGTTGCTATAGTGGTTAGTTATTAGTTTGTTTCTTATGGTTGATGCTATTACTTTTAGTCAAAAGAAATGGTTAACATATGGTTTCAAAGAAAGCTTATTGTTCAAAGTGTTAAGCCATTTAATGATACTTGTGAAGTTAAATGTTGCTTATATTCACTAGCTCCCTATTGATGTGACAAAAAAGAGCAGAGGTGATAACTTAAGGGAAAGATTGCAACTTGAAGATCTAGTGTCATGGAAGTTCAAAGAAAGCCGTGCGAGTTTGTTTTGTCATCATCAAATAGAAGAAGATTGTTGAGAATAATATTCGATTTGATGTGACAAAGTAAACAATTTAAGAAGACAATGACTAAATTGTACAAGAATAAATTCTACAAGCAGGTGGAGTCTTTTTTATGTTAGCTTTCTTTCTAAGCTATGTTATTTTACTATACAAAGAATTACAAAGCGTAGGTTTAATATGTGCATAATAAAAAATACGGTTCTACATAATGTAGACGTAGGGTTTGTAAGGGTTTCTATACGTAGGGTAGTATACGTCTAGAATTGGTAGATTAGCCTCAGCGATCTTATGACCACCATTATAGTTCTTTAGTGTAATCGTTCTACCATTGATCAAGGTAGGATTGAGGCTTGGAGTTAAGGTTTATAATGAATAAAAACCTTGTTGGAGTAATAATGTTCTTATGCTATTCCCACTGTGCATTCTTATTATGTTCATTGTTATTCACCGTCTTATATATGAGATGTAAAAAATCTCAAGTAGATCTTATTCCACAATGGGGACGGTGAAAAGAAAATATTGTGCGTATGGGGCGCAGATGCAACCAAGAATAGTCACATATCGGGTAATTAGCGAGTATTTAGAAACAAGGTCTTTCTCACACCAAAGTAACAATTTGCCAAAGTTTTGATCGTATGAGGGGCAGGAGTATAAGTGGTGACAAAGAACACATCGACGTTGCATGTGGTGTTGAAAGCATCTAGAGTATACTGGAAAAGAAACACGAGAACCAATACCAATCTTCATTAGTATCTTGACATGTAGGGCATTCGTTTCATACAAGGGGCGATGAAAGCATCTGAGATAGTACCTCCCTTTAGGATGCCAAGACCGCCCAACTTAATTAGGAGAGTGGCAAGGCGCCACTGCCAATCACCAAAAGGGTAACAACCTTCTCCAAGGAAGCACACAACACTTGATCAAACTAAACTTGAGCCTCCAATAAAGACACTAAAGAACATGTCCTAAAAGCATAAAGATAGTTTCGCAACCCTAGCACAGTTGTGAAGAAAAAGGAGCTCACATTGGGATCATGAAGTTTGTAGATTGCCTCTATAACGATATAGTTTTGGTTCACAAATTCTTTTACCTTAAAATAAAGTAAAGAAACTGAAAGTGAAATGACGATTTTGTTAAAACTTGTAAACGTATCAATCGACTAAGTAAACACAATATGTCCACCAAGGGTGTCCTTGGGGAGGTTGTTATCACGTGCGAGAGGTCTCAAGTTCGAGTCTCTCCGTGGGTTTTTCTTCAAGGTAAGAATCTATGGGTTCTGTCCCATAGATGCGTCGATTCCATCGAGGCTGGCAGGGACTACCTTCTAAGTAAGTACTATGGAATCGGGTCACTTTAATTATTATTCGAGGCTGGCAGAGACTAACTTCTGGGTAAGTACTGTGAAATCGAATAACTAACTTGGTAACTGTCCTAACTCGCCGTTAAAAAAAGTAAACACAATATGTATTTGGTGATACAAAATATCATGACTAGGTTCATTTAAGAGAAATAAGAAGTTTAAAAAAAAAATTATACTCGGCAGCAAACATCAGCGCATGGAAGACATAAGGGGATATTTGGAAGTACCTATAGTGACATATTTTGCAATGTACATTCTTCTTAGATGAGCCGATTAAAATGCGCCAAGAAATATGTGAATCACTAGTTAAAATTAAATCTTTTCCTTAAGACAACAGTATGAAATATCCTATTCACAATATTACACACCTGATTATGTGTGTTCATTGGTTTCATTCACTAGCATCAACGGGTGAGAAACGGGTTCATAAATGACACCCTTCACAATATCAAGGATTGCATTTCCACTATACCCGTCATCTGTTGCATAAAATAGGTTCAACACGTTGCACATGTTCCAGAATGCATCTTTACAAGCTCTCGGGACAATGCTTCCTTTCGCTTCCAAAACTAATTGCATCATTTCTTTCCTCTGATTCTTCACTAAAATCTTTATCTCCTTTACAACCTCATCGTCGTTCCCAATCCCACTTTTTTCATGATGCAACGTTACAGCATTCAGTTTACCTTGCTGAAATTCTCTCTGCTTAAAAAATACAACACGACCTATTAGCAGTAGCTTTTTACATCTTTAGAAGGTTAACAGTTAAATATAAGAATCTACCTTGAAGCTTTGAATATCGTTAAGAAGTCGAGCCTGAGTGCTCATTAGCTTAAATAGATAGTGATATTCAGAGCTTTGAACAATCTCCTCTGACAATTTTGGCCCAATAAAGTAAATAGCCGGGAGTACAATTGGGCCTAACGCAAATGATACATAAGCGTTTTCCATATACTCGTTTATTGTTGGCACACAAGCGTCTCTCGTCCATATAGCTTCTCTCATCATACTATTTATCGCATCCAACCACTGGCAAAAGAAACAAAGGAAAAAATAAAATTTTGTCGAAAAGGGTATATATGCAAATCAAAATATGATTAGCATGAGGATTTTACTAGGTATCCAGTATGTCAGCAGGTTACAGCATGTGGCGCGCTACGTAGACAATTTTTTGAAATGGTGCACAAAAGGATATTAGACTTATCTCCAATTTATATCCAGGCATCAAACTTTTTCCAAGGGTATTCAACACAAGAAAACTTTAGCAGGTTCACAGGTAACTGAAATCTGAGCTGTTACTTGCTATAGAAGTAAAAAAAAAAACCTTTTTAATAACAAATATAAGTTGGTTATTTGGACATATGTTTGATACCCTTTTGTTCAATTCTGCAGAAAGTATATGATTTTTCTGAGAAATGCTAAATATAATTATAAGTTGGACTCCCAAATATACTTTTAGTGAGATTTAGATGTGTGGAAGAAATTTTATCTTACAAGTTCAATAACATGTCTTGTTACATCTCGTCCTTGCCATTTAAAAGCTGTCTGTGCAGTCCAACACACGGCGCCTTTTAGCGCTAAAAATAAAACACGAACTTCATTTGAACAGAAATCAGTGTCAACATTTACATCCCATCTGCATTAATAAGATTATAGATTAATAGTATAAAACACTCAACATACGGTATGAGTTATAAGTATAATTTAAGATTATCGAAGATAATATACTTTTCAACACACTGAATAAGGTTCGCTAATTCATCCATAGACCCTCCAACATCAAAAAAATCATCAATCACGGTTGTGAGGATGCTACTTTTAGCCCATGAAATACGAGCATCAGATAATTCAGGAGAAGAGAGTGTTGCAGCAACAGAAAAGTAACAGTAGGCTGTCTTCTGCCTAGCAAATTTGAGTTGGTCTAACTTGTTCTCTACTACCCACCTGCCAATACGTTAGCGACATCATCACCTTTGTAAACAAAAACACAAATCTGTCAAGTACAGATATTCTCCAACAAACCTTTCAAGACCTTTTAATTCTTCACGATATATAGATTGGCATGTGTTATAGTCATCCACTGCCAACATTAAGAAATCCTCATTGCTAATGTTTGATGAACTGTCATTAATAAAGAAAAATATTGACAACTATGAACTAAATTCTAAAATAATTTAGTCAGACTTGAAAATTAAAATCTCACCGATATGTAGTTTTCAAATTCCTTGTATCATCTACATCGTAATGCTCTATATTTCTTTTAGTGTACATACGATCTAAACTGGCATAGAACGGGAACTTTAGAGCGTTTTCCACCTGATTATATAATCAATTCAGACTGATATTACACTTAAAAGGACATAACTAGAAGTCAAAGGCAATAATACAGCACCTCCTTGTGTATGTATTTAGATAGCTGGTTTGATGCAAGGGATATTTTCTGTTCGAGGAAATCAGCCGACCTCAAGCTTTGTTCTTCAAAAGCTAACTCCTCACTTATATATATAGTTTGTGATGCTCGGTACACTTCAAGAGCTGTATATACGTCTTTGAATGGTTCTTTAATACATTCATCCACTGAAACTACACCATAAGCCAAATTATTATACTATACGTATAAGAGAGCTTAGGGGAATCGAATTTCTACATGTACTTTATTAAAGGAAAATACCTGAGGACACTTCATACCCGTTGATCCTTAATACCCGAAAGGCTAGAGCACACGTGACAATATCTGTGAATATTTGTTCATCCCTCTGCAACCAGCATCTGATTTAGGGGTCAGTGTCATATTTCCAAATGATAAAACTTTAATTTAAACAGACTTGTTATAAACATGAACATTACTCGTATGTTTCATCTAAAACATTTTGAATTTCCACTTTGAAATGCCGTGTGATTCCCAATCTTTCAAGTGTATCCACAATCGAGAGCCGGGCATATAAATCAAGAGGGTAAACTGCCGGGACTGAGATTCACTACACACAAGTCAACATCATATATCCAATCGTAGGACTCATGTATATAATACACACACATAAGTATGTAAAACGGTACCTGCATTTCCAAACTTATCCAAAAGTGAAGTTAAATAATGAAGACAACCGTCATTTTGATAACGAAGAAGAGCAGCCGCTGTTGCTGAGGGCGAGTTGAGAACAGAACCATTCTTCATCTGATATTTCATCACCATGTTCCAGTCATACAAATTACCGAGTCCTTCTGAAATATAGGCCAAGTATGCTTCCCTCTCATTTGAATGACATCTAATTGATGTTAGCAGAAAAGATTATGTTTTTCATTTATAGTGGAAACTCAGTTACTTTGACAAAATGAGGACATTTTCATTACATCAACGTATTTTTCATTTGCCCTGTTTCTGTAATTGTACTTGTTTTTTAATGCCTGGGTCGTTACTCGTTAATAGATGGCCTTGTTTTCTGATTGTGTCATCTTGTAACCCGTAACCTTAGTAGTTATAAAAATTAAAACACATCAAATAAAAATATGACATTGATACACAAAAGATGTTCTGTAGTAGTTACCTTTTTGAAAGCCAGTTTTTTGGTATACCCAAGTGAGACACAAAGCCAGCTTTTTGGCTACTTATGAGGGGCGGAGAAAACTCGGCTAGGGGGTCAAACTTTGATAAATTTTATAAATTACACTACAAAATTATTCTTGGGCGGTCAAATTTTAAAAAAACACGAAAATTTTGGAAAATTTACACTACATGTTTTTTCGCTAGGGGGGTCACATGACCCTTGTGACCCCCCTCTTTCTCCGCTAATATGACTAGAAGTGACATAAATAAGTATATTGGTATTGATATACATAAACCATCAAAACTGCATACCTTCTCAGCTGCGATTCTCTCTCATGTAGCATCAAGCTCAGATCAGCCTCTTGTAAAGGAAGCTTAATGTTCAACTCTTTTGCGTACTCAATCATACTAGGAAATATAATGTCAAAAGCAAATGGAGACGGTTGATTCTTGTCAGTAGCTGAAGATATATTAGACTCGATAAAATATAAACCTGCAAGTATAATTAACTATTTACTTAGAGGGAAAAAAATATTACTACAAACATTCAGCAAGAAGAGTGCATAAGACAGCCACATACCCTTGTTAATTTGGTCTTCCCCAACATTCCATCGTTTCAATGCAACAATACATGCTAACGTTGAAGAAAGAGTATCTTTAAGTAAAGGATGGCCGGAATTAGGAAGACCCCATGAACCATCGTGAAGTTGATTGTCCATCAACCAGTTGAGACATTTAGGGAAATGAGGCGACGTGGGTGAGTTTGGAGATTGGACCATGGCTACCCAAGCAGTGTCGTAAGATGAAACTGAAAGCTCCACATTTGTGAACAGTTTTCTGATTCGTTCTTTTGTCATATCAAGCGACTGCATAAATATTGCAAATATGCAAATGTATTATACGAAGTACACGTACATCAATAAAAACGGGAAGTGCATGCACAGCCAGACATACCATAGTACTAGGATTAGCTAGTCCAGCATCTGAAGAAGCTGCTCAAACATAAAATTGAAAGCCTAAGAAAATTAAGTACTAAAGTTAGGTACTTCAAGCAGATGATCAGGAATTTGCCTTACCTGTGTGAACAGTGGATGGTCTGTGTTGGCCTTTATAACTACCATTAGCCCACGAGCGACGTGGTTTATGTGATGAAGGCGACATGACAAACGACAAGCTCTGTGCATTCATAATCAATGTTCTGTGGAGCAAAATTTCTTTTGTTTTGGCTGATTGGTTGTCTGTTTCACTCATACTCCGTGTTCCATATATATAATCTAATCGTTAGAACCTCACTGGTCTAACAACAAAAGTTAATGATTGGTTCTCTAAAGTAAATGATTGTTAAATTAGTCAAAATATACGCGGGAAGAAATCAGAAGATGCTATAGAGAAAACAACAAAAGTTGTAAGCATGCGCAAACAGACAGAAAAAAAACATTTTAAATGAAGGCCAAGTCAAAATGATGTAAATAAAAGAAACATTTATAAGTCTATTGTTATAAACTTAGTGTGTGTTTATACTTGCAGAAGCAGAAGCATTAGGCGCAGTAAGCATTACCAGTTAGTGGGAGCGGTAAGCAGTAGCTGTCTATTAAAAAATGTTTAGTAAACATAACAGTAGTAAGTAATTATAAACTATAAAATTACGAAAAAAAGCATAAAATAATTAAGAAAATAATAAAGTTATTAAGAAACTAAGGGCGTGTTTGGTAGCAAGAAATAAGACTTGAGAAATGGAAATGTAACAAATTCTCTTGTTTGGTACATTAAAGAAAAGAAATGATCGAGGGATCCTAATTCTCGAGAGTCCACTCCTTTGTAATTTAATTTCCATCAGTTTTACTATAGAAATGAGACACTCAAAAACAAAAAGACGGAGAATTCACAATTTTTTATTAAACAAATGTAAAGTATAAAAGGCAAAGGTCACGTGATAGCACACATTCACAAACAAAATGCCAGAAACACTCCCATCTCTATGATGATTAAAGCTTCTCTTATCACTTTCCAATTTTTCCTTTCCCAGATTAAGCTTATTTCATTGGTATGACTCCATCATCAACATATATAGATCTCGTGGGTTTTGTGAGTTTTATATACATATTTCACGAAAGTTCCTTCCTTTTATGCAAATACATAGATCTGATCGTGGTCTAGTGAAGTTCTAACTTTTTACATTTTTTCTTCTATGAGATCTGCTCGTGATCTTAGGCATCCACCATTAACTGAGGCTTTTGAAATTTACAATACTTGATGTTGCTTTAATTTTGAATGAACCCAGATGGATTACACAAGAACAATAATTTGACAAAAAGATTATAGGTTTGTTTTCAGTGAAGTTCTATTAATTTCTCGAGTCAATTCTTTATGGTTACCAAACACGGTATTTAATTATATTTCTCGACCAATTTCAATTCTCAACATTTGTATTCTCTACCTCAATTCTAATCTCTGAAATTCTCTCTACCAAACGTGCCCTAAAGGATGATATATTTGTAATTTTAAAACAAACTGCTAGCAGAATTTCTTAAATGCTTCTCCTATCAAGCATTTCAAAAAGGAGCAGTTGTATGATATACAAACTCTAGTCGCTCTTTTCCAAACAAGCTTTTTAGTCAAACTGCTAACCGCTTGTCGCTTACCGCTCCAAAATGCTTCCAAAAGCTTGCTACCAAACACAGCCTTAGGGTTTGTTTGATTAGTTTTTTTATTAAGTGTAAAATTAAAGTGTCTGTTTATATATATATAATGTTTGTTTGTAGATGGATATATGCATGTTTGTTTTATGTGCTAAATAAAGTGTCTGAATTTAAATAAATTACTTATATACTCTAAAAAGATTTTACTTGAAATTATATGTAAAGAAGTTATTGGGTAAATATGTAAAACTATAAATTAAGTTATAGACTAGAGACCATCTCCTTCTTAACTTTTTCTAGAAAGTCATTTGCTAATTTTAAGTACAAAACAAACAACTCTTTCATAACTTAATTAAATTGGTAATTTTTCAATTAAGACTCTTTAAGTCTTTATCAAACACTACCTTAAAGTGACTAGCAATTACACGCGCCTTTGTAGTTTAAACTTTTCGCGAATACTAATTGCTAATATATTTTTTGTGCTGATAACCACTATTTTGAAACTCGAGTTTTGAATCAATCTGATCGAATCATCAGGTCATCGAGTCATCAGTTTAACCGGTTGGACCACCGAATCAACTTAATTTTCTGTATAAAAATTAAATATGTATTTACAATACTACAAAATGTATATAAATAAAAATCATGAATATTTCATATATTTGACACAAAAACCATTTACTAACAAATATAACATAAGATGTAAAAACAAAGTTACGTTACAAATAAATATAATTAAAACGCGAAAAAAACACGAAAAAATTAAAAAAATAATAAAAAAGTAAAAACCCAGCGGGTCATACTGGGTTTCTAAAATATAAGATCCGGGTCAATCTAACCCGTTTTTCGGTCAGAATAGGTTCAACCGGTCGAACCGGCCAGATCGACCCGGGGTTCAAAACATTCATGATAACTACACATTGCATGAATTTTTTAGAATAATTATCGCACACTTTTTATATAAATAAATATGATAGAGTATTATTGTATCATGATGAAAATGGTTATACGAAAACGATAGTTTGTAGTATTGCGAAGTTACGATGATTGGCGATGAAAAATACTTGTTAGTAAATAAATGTCGTGTATATTAAAGTCCCATATTTGTGCCAAATTGTAAAACCATAACTATTTAACTAAATAATAACACAAGTTATAACTTTTCAATCGTTTAATGCATTATTAGTATAAACAAAGTAATATAAAGTGTTATGGATCACACTTGTTGAATGACAATGTGTGTTTACCCTTTAAACAAGTAAGCTTGATATAAACATCAAGTTTATAAACGAACTTATATAGGTCGTCGAGGAATCTCAGTTGTATACTTTGCAAGTTCGATTGAGGAGAAAAAGTATAAAGAAATTGCAACGATATGTAACAAAACTTTTCTTCCACAAACATTCCCTATTTATAGTAGTAGGAGGCTGCTTCCTTAGTGGAGATAGTTGATACGTGTCGACATTTGAACAGTAGACGTGCATTATCATTTAATGCACGTTCATTCTTGGAAACAATTTAACCAATTTTCTGTGAACAGTTCTGTCAACCGTTCACAAGTTTCACTAAGTCGTATTAGGCATCTTTAATTCAAAACTCTTCTTTATCCCGTCAAAAGCTCTTTATCAGACTCTCTCGCCAAAACTATAAAGGGATAAGGCTTAGCCTAACTTGTTTATCTTCAAAGGGTAATGAGTGACCTCAGGGTATTGTCACCCTTGAGGTCCTCGAACCTTCACCACATTCCTTCTACATACCATCTATTATCTATCCCAGCCGACAAGTATGTCTTCATGTGATCTTTGACTTCCCTAACAATGTATTTGACTTGAATGTTTCTGAGGTGACAGCTAAGGCTATGCTTCAACTGGTCTTGATCCATGTTGTTGAGGTCATCTCATCGATTGCTAACACTTCTAATTTAAGATCAAATCTAGTCAGGGCCAACTTAGGGATTTCATTGGCCCAACAATCTCCTCATAGTTTAACATAAATTAAACTAAGTCTAACAATTATTGTAGTGAGTATACAACTTCTTACATAATTTTGAAATTAAAATACGCAATAAAAGTTCATTCATCACGAATAAGTTCTACAATCCTTCCATCCTCAACTTTATCATCTCTTGAGTCCATGATGATCTGAATCTCATTATCCAAAACTTTTGCATAAGTTGAATCTACCTCCAGAATATGCTTTAGTTTGATCAATTATATTGTGGATGTCAAGATTAGTTCATTCCATATGGAAGTAGTAGTCACAAACCATGTTCATGAAGACCGTTCCCCTTTTTGGTTTTATCATTGCCTGATTAATGACTAGAACAGTGATCTCCTTTGGAATAATGATGTTTATGTACATTCCATGGACAATTATGTTATTTGTGACCAATACTTCAGCGAGCTTGCCCATTGGTCTCTTTCTTTTCCTATCAGCTATCTTTGATTCAGTCTCGAACAATTGAGGTAGGATGGGAAGTTTGAGCTTTTTGGCTATTTTAGTGACTCAAACCAGCTTGGCTTTAATGTTCTTCATTGGCTAGGTTGGTCCAAGTCCAGTCTTTTTGGATGCCAGTGCCGAAGGTTCAAGCCATTATGTGAGGTTTTATAGATTCTAATAGAGTCACCGCTTGCTTTTGCTTTTGATAATATGCCTTAGTCCTTATGGTAAGCGTAAGCATTTCGTAAGTAGAAAAAGCTAGATATGAAACTCCCGGTATCAGTTACAATGCTCACTAATACAAGCAAGTCATCAGTTCAGGAAAGAAAAAGTATTGCCTATGAAAAAAGAAAAAAAGAACTCACTTAACTCGCTATGCCTTCGTAACAAAGACACATACTAAAAAACATATACTAAATAAAGGCATAACACCTCATCCTGCATCTACTTACTAAATTATTTCGCTATTGAGGCCATGCATGAGCTGTCATCTTATTAGATTATAAAAGGAGTGTTAGAATGTATTTTTCAATTGTAAGGGCGCGTTAGCGCTCCCACATTTTTTGAATATGGCGTCGGACTAACGGGGCTCGGACCTCTAGAGACTTTAGATTGAAGTCATGATCCACAGTGAAGTTGGTTTGCTAATTGCTTCTATAGAGAGTAATATTAACCTTTTGTTTTTGTCAGTAAAGCATGAGTATTTTGTGATGGGTTTAGGATTCAATATGTTGTTGATGTAACTTAGGAAGTCTTCTTTGAGCTTGTTCCTTTTAGCTTCAACCTCTGCCAACTTCTGTCTTTAGGTTTGCTTCTTAGTGATAGTCATCTTCCTTAGAACTTGTTTAGTCCGTGCCTCAGCCATCATCAAATCATCCAACCTCTTATGCTCCTCCATTTACAACCTAGCTTCCTCCATAATCATATTAATTTCACCAGCACTCATAAATTGCTTTAGTTTAGGGATGTTGAGTGTTAATCCTCATTCCTCCATGAGAGGCATGATTTTGTTGATCTGATCATTCTCGCTATGCATTTACCTTTGTTATTGATTACATCATAGGGGGAGATGGAGAGAACTTGGATTCTTCAGCTTTGAACAAATTGTCTACAAAGTAAGAGAAGGGGATATTCGACATCACTGGTCTGATAGACCTTAGTAGGAGGGCGCAACGGTCACTCCAAAACCTTGTGCGTGAGCGTGGGTGGAGCGACCGTTGGTGAGGATCTTGGTGGTGGTAGGAAATATTCAAATGAGAAGTTGAGAACTTTGTAGTCCGAATAGAGGAAAGGTTCCATATGAACGACACTTAAAAATCGATTAGTCGATCCTAAGAGACGGGGGAAGCCCATCAAATAGTGTGTTTCGCGCGAGCTTCAAAAGGAAATCGGGTTAAAATTCCTGAACCGGGACGTGGCGGCTGACAACAACGTTAGGGAGCCTGGAGACGTCAGTTTAGGCCTCGAAAAGAGTTATCTTTTATGCTTAACAGTCTGCCTACCTTGGAAACGACTCAGTTGGAGATAGGGTTTAGCGGCTCGCAGAGCACCACACGTCGCACGGTGTCCGATGCGCCCCAGGCTTCCCTTGAAAAACCGAAAGACCGAGTGCCTCCCACACTCGACCGTACTCATAACCGCATCAGGTCTCCAAGGTGAAGCAAAATTGTGAAGCAGATTTACAATTTTGAAGCAAAAATCACAAAGTGTTGGATTGTTCACCCACCAGTAGGGAACGTGGGCTGAGTTTAGACCATCATGAGACATGTTAGTTTGACCATACTGATAACAATGTCACAATAGTAATTCAACCTAGTACGAGAAGAATCGTTGATTCACACAATTAGTCATCGCGCTTGGTTGAAAAGCCAGTGGTGCAAAGCTATCGTGTGATGGATTTTTACTGAACGCCTCTAAGTCAAGATCTGGGCTAAGCGACGCGTGTGCCCCCCGTTTGTTTACCGACCAGTAGTATGGGTCTCGGACCCCAAAGGCATGTGTCGTTGGCTAAGCTCGTGCGACGCATGAGTCATTTGGGCCAACATGAAGTATAATTCCCATCAAGCGGCAGTGGAATCCTTTGCAGACGAATTAAATATGCGACGGGGAATTGTAAAGTGGTAGAGTGGCCTTGCTGCCATGATCCACTGAGATTCAGCCCTACGTCGCTCAGATTCGTCCCTCCCCCAAAACATCCCAAGTCAATTTTTCTTCCTTAGTATATTTTCAGAGGTTACCTATATAGAAACACAAGAATTTACTAAGTGTTGAGAATTTTTTTTCACGCATTGTTGGTGAGACCATTTGCGTTGTTGGTAGTTTCATATCGTACGACTATCACAAGTGTTGGGAGTTATTTGACGTAAGACAATCCGATAACGTTGGTGCGAGAAAATGCAATGTTGGTATTTTTGTAACTTACGGTTATACTAAGTGTTGGTAATTACTTGGCGTTATCCATTCATCTTGCTAATTTCATTCCTCGAGGATGAGTACGTAGGAGCTAGCAAAACCAAGTAGGATACCCAAATCCATGACGTAATTGAGAAACCGATGGAAATATGTTTAAGTGTATGTAGTTTATTGACGAAGAAAAAGGCAAACCGTATCGGAATCACAAAGTTGTAATATCAGATAAAAAAGAGGGGTGCAACACGAGGACTTCCCTCTTGCCCAAGCACGCTTAACTGCGTGTTCTGATGGGAGCTGATGCATTGTGCTGGTATGATCGCACCTGTCATAGTTTGCAAACGTTAGTATGTTAAAGTCATTTTGCAAGCCATATGTGAAATCTATATGACATCGTTCCTTTAGCCGGATCATGCCAAGTGTGTCCGAAGTTCTTTTAGCGCAACCAAAGTTCGTGAAACGATTAGATTCGTCCAAGCCTAAATTCGTCTTCCATGAGATAGATATCGAAAATATGTAGTTAAAAAAATAAGATATATTAGTTATCGACTATAAGAACTCGTATTTTTCTGGTATTAAATTATTCTTTTATTCGTACTTCTCGATTTTACAATGTTTTACTTGTTCCTCTTTACTTTTTCATACGTAAATCCTGAGACCTCGAGAATTTTAATTAAATTATATTTTAATTATTTTTCTGATCATTGATAATATTTTATTCGGAATTATAAAAAATTTATTTTTATTTTTCCATATTTATTTATTGTAGTAACCAGCAATTTAAAATCAACATTTATACCGAGTTCTAATAATATTATTAATATTCGGGCCAATATTTATTACCCAAATTTTATTTGTCATGATCATTTTACTAATAATATTGAATTTTCGGTTAACCGACAAGGTTATTGCTTTAACGTATCAAAAATGTGCCTTTTATTATTTATTGGCAAAGTCTATGTCCGTCATCGACCATAAATATATCTGTTATGACATAGAAATATCGTTATTGTCGTCGTTCTAATTTTTCATTTTATGAGCATTCTTCGTAATTTATGTTTAACTTTTAAGTGTCATTTATTTATATGACGCGTTAACGTTTATTAAATAATAAGCCCTCATTTATATATCAAAATATAAATGTTCTCCGAATGTCGTCGTATTTATTTCATACTGAGAGTTTATTTTTCGTGCTTTACACGTAACTTTCAAATCGCGTAACTTTCAAAATATTGGGCTTCGATAATACCCGCTTTAATTAAAATATAATTTATAACAATAAACCCTTCCATTTTTATCTCATAGCCGACTTTGCATGCCAACAAAACAAAACACGTATCCGGTAATATTTCATGTACATGTGTTTTGTTAAGGCATGATTATCAACAAGCCTTTCAAAACTCGTATTTCACTTATTTCATTTTATAATAGACAACAAGTCTTTCTTTGGTGTGTTCATATTTCCGAACCATCACCAATATATCAACATCATAAACTTAACTTTTAGCTACTTTTGATCTTTATTAATGATTTGATATACTAGCTTAATCTTTCGTTTGAAGCTAGAGTTTTTGGGTTAATTGTTTGTAATACTCTTCACTTTTTCATTGTAAGTATCATAGTTTCTATTTCATTTTCATATGTATTATTTACTGATTTTATGTGTATTCTTTGATGTATTTGTCATTCTATAAGTTTGGTACATTGTATATGGTGACTGCACAATTTAAACATTTGTAAACATGACTTTTAGCTAAACTTTTAGGACTATTTTAGATTAGTACCAAAAACGTGGGTATTGTAGAAAACTTGTAGGTTATCGGCATTAGATAAAAATATAGGGAGTTATCCCTATGTTTTGTGGAGATTTGGTCGGGTCGCTCGTCTCGTGACGATATCTGATGATTTAGATATGGCTGAAACGATCAAAATGTCAAATCTGAACATGTTGTATAAATCGTCTAAAAACTTATAGATTCTTACTGAACCAATGCAAAAGGCAAAACTATAGGTTGCAGATATAATCATGAAGAACTAGAATTAATTGGATAGTTTACCAATTCATTACGGTTTGGAAATGACGGCCAAAACCGTGAAACCGAACATTGTTGTTCAAAAACAGCCTTGATCCGGTTGATGTTTTGATTATTTTGACCCTTTTAGCATGAAACCATAAGTAATCGGAGTTAATAATCTTTATAGTAGACTTAATTGCGGTAATGGGAGTATGAAAACCGAGTCGGGACTAATTACGGTTTAGAAATGATCACTTAAATACCAGGGCATGTTGTAAAATCTACGTAATTGAAACGTAACAATCAAATATGTAACTTGGTTTTTTTTATAGAACTTAAGGTGGTAGGATCTACTTATCGGAAAGTTGAGACCCGTTCATATACTGAGGGTTAGAGAACCCGAGACCTGACCAACGTAAGATTTTAAGTCAACAACGTTTGGAGGCGTTTTAGAACCCGTAAAGCTTATAAAGTGGATTTGGGCCACAAAAGCCCAACATACACTTGTAACGGATATTGGTCAATTATTGGGCCTGAGATTAATAATAAATTTGTAGTTCTATGCTTACTTTGAAATGATCTTAGGTCACTTGATCATGTAATGGGCTTAATGGTCATAATGGGATAATATGTGAAATTGTTATCAAAAGTCTTACAAAAATTTTATGAAACTTATACAATGTCCAAACTTACTAAAGTAAACTATTTACATATACGTATGACTTATGTAAAGCCTCGAGCCTAAGATGCGTCTCGTCATTATTAGGTCTCGCTCGGTCATATGTCAACCGTTCGGTGTTTCGTTCTCGATCAACGAGTAATTGTTATCTCGTGAAGTCGTTTATCGACTATTTGACGTTTGTTCCTTGATCTACGTGTTATATCTATATAAGGTGAGTTCATAGCCCCTTTTTACTACTTATACATTGTTTCTAAACGCGGGGTGAGATTTTACATGGTGGAACACATTCATTTAAAACTGTATGCTATCCAAAACATGTATGCTATCCAGAACTTGTATGCTTTCCAGAACTTGATGATTTCCAACAGATTTTCATTATTATTATTGTTTTTAGTTATAGCCCTTAAGTTTCCTCTCCTGATCATGAACCGTTAATTTACTTGTGTTTCTAAGCGCGAATGTTGTGGGTGGATCCATCGGGATTGACAATCCCCGTCCCATGTTGCGGTTGTTTAACCATGACGCATTTCATTTGTTTGTACTTGAGTATTTAGGCTGAATACTCACTAGAGGAACTTACATTGAGTTAAGCTTCGGTTCATGAACTAAATAGCAATAATAATGGTTTCAGACTATGGTTATCGTACGTAACCATTTCCCTAATTACTTGTTTTACAAATGAATGCTTGTGTTCCACACCTTTATTGCTAAACCTATGAATATCACTCAACTTTATGTTGACGATTTTACATGTTTAATCTCAGGTATTATTACTTAGCTTTGCTTGGATGGGAGCCCGCAGGATATTATCGCATCTTGGAGATTTCTGTGTTACTTTTTAAAGTTTGGTTTTGGTAAAAGCTGTCAGAAGTTTATCCTATATTTTTGGTAACAACATGTTACAAAAACCATGTTTAAATAATAGATTTTACGCTTATAAAACTCTGGGACCTTTGTTTAAAAACTCTGATCTTTTTGTGATGTAATGTATAAGTTTTTTTATTACGTCAACTTTATGTCAACAGTATTTCATTGTTTCTTGCACCATGACGTGGAACCCCTTTGCCACCTACGTGTTTCCTTGCCTGATTTTGGGGGTCTCATAGATTGGTATCAGAGAGATGGTTATAGGGAACTGAGTCGTTTTCAAAACTTAGTCTATAATCGAAAGTTCAAATATTTCATGTTTCTAAGTGTCAAACACAAAATCTGCCATTGCTGTTCAATATCTGCGTGGGTAACTCTCTAATCCTTATTATTTACTTTTAGTTATCGTTGTAGTATTTCATTTCTTGATTACATTTTGAAATATTACATTACCCTCATGACGATAATTACTATCTTTTTTTCAAATCCTTTGTGCTTCATGAATTATCATTGGATATTACTTGATTACATATGCCCTTACTGCATTTCTTGAATTCTTGTTCTTGTGAATTGATCTTGTTTTAATGATTTTATATTGTTATGACGTTATATACTTGTATTCGGAGCGCGTATGCTGGCGACTTTTCATACTCACTTTTCTGAGTACTATTGCTATTTCGTTTATGTGTGGTTCGACTGACCTCATATACTCGTTCGTTCTGAACCACCTGTTTTTTTCTCGACTCATTCTGTTACATGTTGTGTATACTCTTGTGATACCATTTTTTGGGGTTAAGAAGTGTTGCTTCCAATGAAACTTCTGATTTTCATTCTACTAACGTGTGTGTTGCTTTCATTGTTTAATTCCTTTAAGATATCAATTTAGATATCTAAATTTCTCTTCGACCATTTGTGATTGTGTCACACTCCCAAAATATCAGAGTATAATGGCGACAAGGGAGTGGTGACGTCATGATTATCATACACACACAGTTACAAAGAACGACCTCTAAATGAGACGTTCGGAAAATAGATCACTTGTAATTGATAAAATAAATAGTTTTAACCAAGTGCGGAAGCATAAAACTGGATACAGTTACAAAACATAGTTTTTCCCAAATAGTACAAATGATCTTGGTTTCAAAGAAATGACGGCAATGCATGAGACCTCACTTAGCATCTTCCTTCTTAATACCTGAGAAAAACATTGCTAAAGTGTCAACATAAAGTTGGTGAGTTCATAGGTTTAGTTAATTTGAAATGTTTCATGAACCACAAGATTTTCCCCAAAAGTGATGACAATATAACAAATACAAAGTCATCCCAAAAGTATTTATTACAGTCTAAGCTCGTGACACCGAAGCGTTAACAACACCGGCAGTATAATCATATAAATGTAGCCCAACTAGATGCCTAAACCCACGACATCCTATCTCAGACTCAAATGAAACTGTGCCCGCTTGTCCCCTTGTTGGACAAGACAGACAGGGACGTCAATCCCGATAGATCTATCCATAACATTCGCGCTTACACAAAGTAATTAACGGTTCACGATTCACGGGCCAAAGCAACTGGGTTTTTAGTGGGACTTAGACTAATATATAAATCAGTAAATGCACTTGTGTTCATACGTTAAAATCAAGCAATGTCTCACCCCAAAAAGCAGTAAAAATAGTTAAGTATGGGGCTATAAACTCACCTCGTAATTCAGCAAAAAGGACGAAGGTAAAGGTAGCTCGAGAGTACGGTTACGCTAGCCGCGACCTATTTAATTATAAGGATCGTGTTACGTTATGAAAGTTTATACTAGTAAAAAGACACGACACCCTAGTTGTGCTTGACAATACCTTTCGTTTACAGAAAAATACGACACATAAAAGTCGATTATTAAACGGTCGAGATTTACGGGCTAAATAATACCCTTAAGTTACAAATTTCGTTTTTGGGCTTTTAAATACCCAATACACCAAACTGGCCCAAATAAACCCATTATACCCACCCATAATCCGGCCCAAGGGTTATATAACCCGGCCTGGCCCACTGGCGATATAAACAAGGAACAAAGGGGTAAATACGTGTGTTTATCACACATAACTCAAAAACACTGAGTTATCTCTCTCTCTCTTCTCTCGAAACACACCCACCGCCCCACTCTCTCTCTCTCTCTAAAGATTAGATCGGTTCATCACTCTCCCATGGCTAATCATGCTTCCAGTTTAATACATCAATCTTTTGGGATTGTTTGTGGTGAATAAATCGCGTGGGATGTGGGGTTTCATCCCCACATCAAACCGATTCGGTTTTGATGGTGATCTTCCCCAGGGTTAATGTTATTCACCTCCAATCAAAGATAAGTTGTTTATTCATCTTTTCCTTTTAATAAAATGGTTAAATGATTTTCGTTTATAAAAGATCTTGGGTTTAAATCACTTGTATAAACATGCTGAGAACCAAATGGCTCTCGAATTTGATGATGAGCAAATTAGGGTTTCGAAATATTTGGGGGTTTTTCTAAATCTCGTGTTTAAATACAATTAATTAACGTTTTCTTGTATAAAACCATGTTAATTTCAACATATAACAATTTTGTAAAAATTAGGGTTTCGGTCAAAATTGGGGGTTTTTGCATATCTTGTTTCCAGTCAAATTAATTATTAGATTCGCGTTTGGATTGGGTTTAATTAGAGTTTTAATTAATAAAATCAAATTAGGGTTTATATAAATTGGGGGTTTTTGTATTCGGTTGATTAATCAAAATTAAATGGCGTTTTTGGAATATATAAAGTATTAATTTCATAATTAAAAAGGTTTTCAGTTTCTAGGGTTTCGAATTGAAAAGGGGTTTTATACCCGCGGCATATTTGGGGGTTTTATGATGTTTCTGTAAATTGAAATGATTAAGGTATTGGATTATGGTGACTTTGAATGATAAGGTTTTCGGCAGAAAAACAAGGACATTGGTTGTCTTGGTTTGGTTCTCGGTTTGGCCTCGGTTTGGGGTCTCGGTTTGAGTCTCGGTTTGGTCTTGGTTGGGGTCTCGGTTTGGTCTTGGTCGGGGTCTCGGTTTGGTCTTGGTTGGGGTCTCGGGTTGAGTCTCGGTTTGGTCTTGGTCGGGGTCTCGGTTTGGTTGACAGAAAAAAAAACGGGGTCATGGTCATGTTCTAGTAACAATGCTATGGTTTAATCCTTTCAGTTCTTGATTAAAATAGGACCGTGACAAAGACTAACATATTCAATTTATTTTCGCAGGTTTGGTCAATGACGAGCACAACTAGGATTTCATACAGGAAAAACGAGGAGATGATTTAAAAGACTCACAATTTGGATGCTTAGGTTTCGGGTTGCAGGTGCGGACGAGGAGGATGGATCGGCTTGACACTTTCGGTTTGCAGGTGCGGACGAGAAGGATGGATTGGCTTGACACTACACTTCGCTTCACCCAGGAATTGTGTTTGAAAACTTGTCCAGGAACTATTTTTGTAATATTTGGACTGTGAATACTTTGTGTTATGTTTGGACATTTGATAAACTTTGGATTGTATTTAATCTTGTATTATTAGTCTAGGGTTAGTCTCAAACTGAATTTGGTAAGCTTGTGATATACCCAATTTGGGTAAACTTGGCATGTGTGCTGGATTGTAGTGCTTAGTGGATGAATAAACTATGGGGTTAAATTGTGACTGAAAATGGACACTTGTTAAACAAGTTTTTGAAATAAAGGTGAATAAAAGTTTATAACTTAAATGTTTGTACATGATGCACCAATATACTACTCGGCTCAGGTTTGTCGGGTGTTTAAGTTTAGACTCGAAAACTGAATACACACGACTCGATAACAGCTCGACACACGATCCAAAACAAAGACAATTATGCGAGACTTCACGGGATTAGTAAGTACTTCAAATAGACATACGGCAAAACATAATACGTTTACCAACTTCGTGTATTGTATTCATAACTTAATAGACGTGAAAACTCGAGATGTTACATATGCTCTCCCTAAAAAGGGCTTTGTCCGTAAAGCAAAATAAATAACACATTCATGTCGACAACTCGTCGGTAAATAATTAAAATACTCCTACTATATGAAGAATTTAAGGTGAAAATTTGACGGATGTCACAGTATTCCCATGTTTTAGAGATTTCGTCACGAAATCAAGACGTTGTTGTAGTAGGATGGTTAGCGAAAAGATGAGGATACTTGCTCTTGAATTGATCTTCACGTTCCCACGTGTATTCTGGACCTCTACGCGCATTCCAACGGATCTTTACAATAGGTATACGGCTTTGCTTGAGTTGTTTGACTTGACGGTCCATAACTTCTACCAGTTCTTCTACAAAGTTGAGTTTGTCGTCGAGTTGAATCTCTTCTAAAGGAATAACGAGTGTCTCGTCGGCTAAACATTTCTTCAAATTGCAAATGTGGAACACATTATGCACTCGGCTAAGTTCTTGGGGTAATTCCAAACGATAGGCTACGGGGCCAATCCTCTCTATAATCTTGAAGGGTCCAATGTAACGAGGGTTCAACTTTCCACGCTTTCCAAAGCGAATCACACCCTTCCAAGGTGAGACCTTCAACATGACTCTTTCACCAACCTCAAACTCAAGGGGTTTGCGTCTCATGTCAGCATAACTCTTTTGTCGATCTCTTGCGGCTTGCATACGGCTCTTGATCTTAAAAATCTTCTCAGTAGTATCGTGTATGATCTCGGGTCCAGTGAGTTGTGCTTCACCAACCTCTGCCCAACACACGGGTGAACGATACTTCCTACCATACAGTGCTTCGAACGGCGCTGCCTTAATGCTAGTTGATAACTATTGTTGTATGAGAACTCCACCAGAGGTAGGTGTCTATCCCATCTATTTCCAAAGTCAATCACACAAGCCCTCAGCATATCTTCTAAGGTTTGAATGGTCCTTTCACTTTGACCGTCAGTTTGGGGATGGTACGCAGTGCTCATATCCAACTGCGTTCCCAATGCCTTCCGCAGTGACTTCCAGAACTGCGAAGTAAATCGGCTGTCTCGGTCGGAGATTATAGACACAGGCACACCGTGCTTCGTGACTACTTCCTCCAAGTATGTCCTTGCTGACTTATACATTCCATCGGTCTCCTTGACGGGTATGAAATGAGCCGATTTGGTGAGTCGGTCAACGATTACCCAAATCGTGTCAAATCCGGCTGAGGTTTTTGGTAGCTTGGTAATGAAATCCATAGTGATCCTTTCCCACTTCCATTCTGGCAGTTCGGGTTGGACCAATAATCCTGATGGTTTCATATGCTCGGCCTTGACCTTGGCACAAGTCAAGCACTTGCTAACGTATGTAGCAATATCCGCCTTCATGTTCGGCCACCAATACAACATCTTCAGATCATGATACATTTTGTCAGATCCCGGATGTATGGAGTATTTTGACTTATGCGACTCATGCATAATCAAAGATCGTAGGTCACCATGGCACGGTAACCAACTCCTATTATCAAGGCATAACGTTCCATCCGAGCGGGCTTCTAACTTCTTTATCATTCCTTCAACATCTTCAGTCTTGAGAATTTCTTCCTCGACTGCCTCTTTCTGAGCTTTGAGAATTAAGGATGGAAGGTCTAAGTCAATGGTCATCACCAAAGCCTTCACCCTAAGAACTCTCTCCTTTCGACTCAAAGCGTCGGCCACGACATTTGCCTTGCCCGGGTGATAACGGATTTCGCAATCGTAATCACTGAGCAACTCTAGCCAACGTCGTTGTCTCATGTTGAGTTCTTTTTGATTCAAAATGTGTTGTAGACTCTTATGATCAGTGAATACAACACACTTAGTACCATAAAGGTAGTGTCTCCAAATCTTCAAGGCAAACACCACTGCTCCCAACTCTAGGTCATGAGTTGTGTAGTTCTTCTCGTGCACTTTTAGTTGTCTTGATGCGTAAGCTATGACCTTAGTCCTTTGCATCAGTACCGCACCTAACCCTTTTATGGATGCATCACAATACACCACAAAGTCTTCATTACCCTCGGGTAGGGCTAGTATAGGCGCTTCACACAACATCTGCTTCAACGTCTGAAATGCCAAATCTTGATCCTCTTTCCACTCAAATTTCTTGTCCTTTTGAGTCAATTCCGTCATTGGTTTAGCTATCTTGGAGAAACCTTCAATGAATCTCCTATGGTAACCAGCAAGACCTAAAAATTGGCGGATCTCCGTGGGTGTTGTTGGAGTCGCCCAATCCTTCACGGCCTCGATCTTAGCAGGATCAACGTGAATACCACTGCTATCGATTACATGCCCAAGGAATTGCACCGTGTTTATCCAAAACTCACATTTGGAAAACTTTGCATATAACTTCTCCTTCCTTAGCAGCTCTAGTATGGTCTTCAAATGTTCCTTGTGTTCTTCTTCATTACGAGAATAGATGAGAATATCATCGATAAATACAATCACAAACTTGTCCAAGTATGGTTTGTAAACTCGGTTCATGAGATCCATGAATACCGCAGGCGCGTTTGTCAAACCGAAAGGCATAACTTGGAACTCGTAGTGTCCGTACCGGGTTCTAAAAGCCGTCTTATGAACGTCTTCCTCTGTAACCATTAGTTGATGATATCCTGACCTTAAATCGATCTTCGAGTATATGCTAGATCCTTGCAATTGGTCTAAAAGATCGTCAATTCTTGGCAATGGGTAACGGTTCTTTATCGTCAGCTTATTCAATTCTCGGTAATCGATACACATTCTAAAGGATCCATCTTTCTTTTTGACAAATAAGACCGGCGCTCCCCAAGGTGAGGAACTTGGTCTAATGAAGCCTTTGTCAGAAAGTTCCTTTATCTGTTCAGCTAACTCTGTCATCTCGGCCGGTGCTAGGCGGTATGCGGCTCTAGCAACAGGCGCGGCTCCTAGTGTAAGCTCGATGTGAAACTCCACTTGCCGTGCTGGTGGTAATCCTGGTAAGTCCTCTGGGAATACGTCCGGAAAGTCTCTAACGATCGGTACATCTTCCACCTTCTTCTCGTGATCTTCTTCTCCTTCCTTTTGTGTTATTTGAACCAAGAATACTGGACATCCCTTCTCAATGTATCTTTGGGTCCTAATACATGAGATGACTTCCAGTCTTGATCTATTCTTCACTCCACTTCTTTCGCCTTGTATGATTAGTACATCGTTCCCATAAGGAACACGGACGCACTTCTCATGACATACAATTTCCGCGTGATGCTTCGACATCCAATCCATTCCAATGATGACGTCAAAACTTCCCAATTCTATAGGGAGTAGGTCGATACAGAACGAACGACCTTGTAACCTTACACTACATCCTTTTAGAATAACGTCGGTGGTTACTGACTTCCCATCGGCTAATTCTACATTATACTTAACGTCTAACGCAGTAGGGGTAACATTTAGGCGTTCACTAAATATAGACGACACAAAACTCCTATCCGCACCAGAATCAAATAGTACTGAAGCATAGTTGTTATTGACTAGAAACGTACCAGTCACAACATTGTTGTCTTGCACTGCAGCTTCAGCACAGAGATGATACACTTTGCTAGGTGCCGTGAATCCTCCAGGAGTACTAGTTGTGGCTTGGTTATTCCTTCCCCAGTTACCCTGATTCTGCCTCTGGTTTCCTTGGTTGTGATTCTGATTGCCTCGAATCTGGTTACCACGACCTTGGTTCCCACTGCTTGGGCACTTGTTCTTGTAGTGACCTTTCTCTCCACATCCAAAGCAAGTGACATTTGCTCCTTGGTCACCTTGTGTTCCAGGTCCTCTTTGGTTAGTAGGACGAGGTGGTGCTCGACATTCCTTTGCCTTATGTCCGGCCTTCCCACAATTGTAGCACGTAGGGGGAGATGCTCCTTCGTGGTGCCGGCCACATTTTCCGCAGAAAGGAAGTCTTCCAGCGTAGTTTCCAGTATTACCTTGTCCAGCAGTAAACACCCTTGCTACTTCTTGTCGCTTGTTCTGGTTGTAGTTGTTTGTGTTGTTGCTGTTGTTGGTATTGTTGTTGTAGTGGTTGCCAGACCACTTCCTCTTATCCCCAGTATTTTCTCCCAACTCTTGTACCACTTGGTACATCAGACTCTGAGCCATGTCGATTGCCTCGTGCAAATCAGTTGGCTTGGATGAAGTCACATTCCCTTTGATGCTCAAAGGTAGTCCTTCAATGTATCGCTCCAACAATCGGTCGTCGTTGGGCACCATTTCAGGACATAACAAGATCAGCTCTTGAAAACGCTGATTGTAGGCAGTAAGAGCAGTACCCTTGACCTTCAGGTTCCATAGCTCAACTTCCATCTGCTTGACTTCATTTCGTGGGCAGTATTTCCTCACAAACATAGCTTTAAATTCACTCCAGGGCGTCGCTTGGGCAACGTCAATGGTCACTGCACGAGCATAGACGTTCCACCAAGTCAAAGCACCATCCACTAACGTGCTTGACGCAAACTTCACCTTATCAGTTTCAGCAACATTGCTAATCCCAAATTGGGATTCTAGCTTCTCAAACCATCTGGTTAATCCTACTGCTCCTTCAGTACCACGGAAACTTACTTGCGTAACTGCATGAAATTCCTTGTAGGTACAAGTCCGTGCAATAGCATTAGTAGTTCCTTGGTTGGTCTCCTCCTGTGTGCTAGCTGTACGATTTGCTTCGGCTGTTGCGAGTGCCTCGGCCACTCGTTCGGCTATCATCTGACTTAGCATGACGGTGTCAATTCCACCGGTAGTAGCTGGTGGATTCTGCGTTTCGGATCTTCTAACTGGCGCCATAATCTAAAAAGGTAATAGGACAATGAGTTTTGCCAGACATAACATGCATGGCACGCATAATACAATTATGAAATGCTCCAGGGTATAATACACAATATATAATGATCTCACAATTTTTGTAACCCATAATATCATCCATAGAATTGTTTGGTAGTACATCATAGTTTGTCATACATAATATAATAAAAGGAAATAAAATGCCAACTAGCTAAGATAAACTTCAAAGCTTAGTGGTCATACAAGGATAAGTCAATGGTACAAGATAAATCTAACTAGTGCCCTCACGGCGCTGATGAAGCTCTCTCTCCAACTCTGCTAACCTCCTCTCAACCACGATCTCACGAGCCTGGGAATCTCTAAGTCTAACATCGGTATCATAACAAGCGGCTCTAAACCTCTTATCCAAGTCTGCAACAGGGTCCTCCACCGGTGCCTCTAGTCCGCCTGTCTCAACCAATGGCTCTACTCCCCAACGGGTTATCAGGCTCTCGATCTCCTCAAGACGAGCATTCGGCATGGATTCCATCTGATCGAGAACAGTATGAAGCTGTCCTCGTAGACGGGTCACACAAACCGTCAACACTGTCTCATCCCTAACTGGACTCTTCTTTGCCAGTGCCTCCAGCTTATCCTGCACCTCATTATACTCTTCACCTAAAGCCTCTACAGCATCCTCCAACCTGTTTAATCGTGTCGTCACACATCCATCTGCTGCCCCAAGCATCACCACCGTCGATGTAGCTCTCCTAGGAAGAGGAGTCGTAGCTCTCGGCCCAGTAGAGATGCCAGCATCAGTAAGCATCTCCTGGTACACAGCAGGTACAATCTCTGGTGGTGGTAGTAGTAGTGGTATCTCTGGGACAGGACTGGCAAGTGTGCGGGCTGCATGCCTGTCAGTGGCAGTGAAGGGTATGAGGGGTCGGTAAGGTGAAAGTGGTGGTCGAGCAGCTCTCCCCCGAAGACGTCGTCTCACATAGTAGAAAGGTAGAGTACCAGGTGCTGGAGCAGGAATATCAGTCCTCTCCCCTTCGTCTTCAGATGAAGATGAGGAGATATGTGCTAGGGAAACCTCAGGAGTAGCAGCATATGCAGTAGGAGGGTCCTCAGTGTCTGTGACCTCCATAGGCTCTCCTTCCCCATCTGTGAACTCCATATCATCATCCTCTGTCTCCTCTACCGTCTCATCCCTAGTAACTGATGTCTGACCTGGTGACTGCACCACATCAGCGTCTAAGTCATCCTCTCCTCCGCCTTCTAGGCTGAGCAAGTCGTCAGCTGATGCATCCGGAATACGGATCGGTGAACGACGAACCTCCTCAATCTCTCTCTCTGTATCATCATCTGAAACCATCCGGTACCACGGATATCCTGATGGTGATCCTCTAGGTAGTCCTACTGATGAACTGATAGTCGACTGTGAACTACGGTTGTAGTACGCTCCTGTAGACGTGGAATCATCAGAAGAAGACATCGCTGTAATCATAAACAAAATAAATGTGTGTAAATATCTTATAAAATTAGTCCGTAAAAAGGGACATTAACATAACATAGCAATCATTGTTGAATCCATATGTATCCCATATAACGTAATTCAGATTTTGTTGTTGCACATGTAACCCATGTAGATATACCTCGTATTTCTTAAATCACATGTATCCCATTTATTACTTATCTATGTCCATGTATCTACATATACTTAATACTTACAATCCGTATGATAATCGATTAAACACATAGCAGTTATAGTCTAGAGTTACTAAATGCAACCTAGTTCTCTATAACCATGGCTCTAATACCAATCTGTCACACTCCCAAAATATCAGAGTATAATGGCGACAAGGGAGTGGTGACGTCATGATTATCATACACACACAGTTACAAAGAACGACCTCTAAATGAGACGTTCGGAAAATAGATCACTTGTAATTGATAAAATAAATAGTTTTAACCAAGTGCGGAAGCATAAAACTGGATACAGTTACAAAACATAGTTTTTCCCAAATAGTACAAATGATCTTGGTTTCAAAGAAATGACGGCAATGCATGAGACCTCACTTAGCATCTTCCTTCTTAATACCTGAGAAAAACATTGCTAAAGTGTCAACATAAAGTTGGTGAGTTCATAGGTTTAGTTAATTTGAAATGTTTCATGAACCACAAGATTTTCCCCAAAAGTGATGACAATATAACAAATACAAAGTCATCCCAAAAGTATTTATTACAGTCTAAGCTCGTGACACCGAAGCGTTAACAACACCGGCAGTATAATCATATAAATGTAGCCCAACTAGATTCCTAAACCCACGACATCCTATCTCAGACTCAAATGAAACTGTGCCCGCTTGTCCCCTTGTTGGACAAGACAGACAGGGACGTCAATCCCGATAGATCTATCCATAACATTCGCGCTTACACAAAGTAATTAACGGTTCACGATTCACGGGCCAAAGCAACTTGGTTTTTAGTGGGACTTAGACTAATATATAAATCAGTAAATGCACTTGTGTTCATACGTTAAAATCAAGCAATGTCTCACCCCAAAAAGCAGTAAAAATAGTTAAGTATGAGGCTATAAACTCACCTCGTAATTCAGCAAAAAGGACGAAGGTAAAGGTAGCTCGAGAGTACGGTTACGCTAGCCGCGACCTATTTATTTATAAGGATCGTGTTACGTTATGAAAGTTTATACTAGTAAAAAGACACGACACCCTAGTTGTGCTTGACAATACCTTTCGTTTACGGAAAAATACGACACATAAAAGTCGATTATTAAACGGTCGAGATTTACGGGCTAAATAATACCCTTAAGTTACAAATTTCGTTTTTGGGCTTTTAAATACCCAATACACCAAACTGGCCCAAATAAACCCATTATACCCACCCATAATCCGGCCCAAGGGTTATATAACCCGGCCCGGCCCACTGGCGATATAAACAAGGAACAAAGGGGTAAATACGTGTGTTTATCACACATAACTCAAAAACACTGAGTTATCTCTCTCTCTCTTCTCTCGAAACACACCCACCGCCCCTCTCTCTCTCTCTCTAAAGATTAGATCGGTTCATCACTCTCCCATGGCTAATCATGCTTCTAGTTTAATACATCAATCTTTTAGGATGGTTTGTGGTGAATAAATCGCGTGGGATGTGGGGTTTCATACCCACATTAAACCGATTCGGTTTTGATGGTGATCTTCCCCAGGGTTAATGTTATTCACCTCCAATCAAAGATAAGTTGTTTATTCCTCTTTTCCTTTTAATAAAATGGTTAAATGATTTTCGTTTATAAAAGATCTTGGGTTTAAATCACTTGTATAAACATGCTGAGAACCAAATGGCTCTCGAATTTGATGATGAGCAAATTAGGGTTTCGAAATATTTGGGGGTTTTTCTAAATCTCGTGTTTAAATACAATTAATTAACGTTTTCTTGTATAAAACCATGTTAATTTCAACATATAACGATTTTGTAAAAATTAGGGTTTAGGTCAAAATTGGGGGTTTTTGCATATCTTGTTTCCAGTCAAATTAATTATTAGATTCGTGTTTGGATTGGGTTTAATTAGAGTTTTAATTAATAAAATCAAATTAGGGTTTATATAAATTGGGTGTTTTTGTATTCGGTTGATTAATCAAAATTAAGTGGCGTTTTTGGAATATATAAAGTATTAATTTCATAATTAAAAAGGTTTTCAGTTTCTAGGGTTTCGAATTGAAAAGGGGTTTTATACCCGCAGCATATTTGGGGGTTTTATGATGTTTCTGTAAATTGAAATGATTAAGGTATTGGATTATGGTGACTTTGAATGATAAGGTTTTCGGCAGAAAAACAAGGACATTGGTTGTCTTGGTTTGGTTCTCGGTTTGGCCTCGGTTTGGGGTCTCGGTTTGAGTCTCGGTTTGGTCTTGGTTGGGGTCTCGGTTTGGTCTTGGTCGGGGTCTCGGTTTGGTCTTGGTTGGGGTCTCGGGTTGAGTCTCGGTTTGGTCTTGGTCGGGGTCTCGGTTTGGTTGACAGAAAAAAATGGGGTCATGGTCATGTTCTAGTAACAATGCTATGGTTTAATCCTTTCAGTTCTTGATTAAAATAGGACCGTGACAAAGACTAACATATTCAATTTATTTTCGCAGGTTTGGTCAATGACGAGCACAACTAGGATTTCATACAGGAAAAACGAGGAGATGATTTAAAAGACTCACAATTTGGATGCTTAGGTTTCGGGTTGCAGGTGCGGACGAGGAGGATGGATCGGCTTGACACTTTCGGTTTGCAGGTGCGGACGAGAAGGATGGATTGGCTTGACACTACACTTCACTTCACCCAGGAATTGTGTTTGAAAACTTGTCCAGGAACTATTTTTGTAATATTTGGACTGTGAATACTTTGTGTTATGTTTGGACATTTGATAAACTTTAGATTGTATTTAATCTTGTATTATTAGTCTAGGGTTAGTCTCAAACTGAATTTGGTAAGCTTGTGATATACCCAATTTGGGTAAACTTGGCATGTGTGCTGGATTGTAGTGCTTAGTGGATGAATAAACTATGGGGTTAAATTGTGACTGAAAATGGACACTTGTTAAACAAGTTTTTTAAATAAAGGTGAATAAAAGTTTATAACTTAAATGTTTGTACATGATGCACCAATATACTACTCGGCTCAGGTTTGTCGGGTGTTTAAGTTTAGACTCGAAAACTGAATATACACGACTCGATAACAGCTCGACACACGATCCAAAACAAAGACAATTATGCGAGACTTCACGGGATTAGTAAGTACTTCAAATAGACATACGGCAAAACATAATACGTTTACCAACTTCGTGTATTGCATTCATAACTTAATAGACGTGAAAACTCGAGATGTTACATATGCTCTCCCTAAAAAGGGCTTTGTCCGCAAAGCAAAATAAATAACACATTCATGTCGACAACTCGTCGGTAAATAATTAAAATACTCCTACTATATGAAGAATTTAAGGTGAAAATTTGACGGATGTCACAGATTGGATGTCTTGAAAAATAGTCTATAGAGCATTGTGTAGCTCAATGTGTCTCCGAAAAAGACTAAAGGGCACTGTGTGAGTCACACATCTTGAAGCATTCCTTGAATCGGTGTTGACTAATATCGTGGATTTTCGTAACCTTGACTAACCTTTACGTCATTGTTCTACATGGTAATCGTATATCGATTAAAAATTAATTCATTGACCATTCTACGTTTCGACTTCGACTTATAACATTCGTTTGTACCTTGGAAACATCATCGTCATCTTGTAGTTCATATCCTCTAATATGTGGCTATTGTTTGGAATACAATTCTACTTCTATAAACCTGTATCCTCTCTTTCATTAAACCTCCTCGCTCCAAGAGTGCGACTTGTTAATGTTCCATTTCTTTCTTGGTATGTCTTGTGATTTTGGAAAATCACACCGCCAAGAGACCTTCCTGCATTGCATCTTGAGATCTAAAACATGGATGTCATGAGCCGCCTTTTTTATTTCTTAGTTTATTATTGGCATTCTTGAACCATTTCTATACTATGTTTTTTTTCCATGCTTAATTATACAAACTATTCTCTGTCGTTTTTATGGAATCCACAAGTCACGTGTGTACATAAATTTCGGGTCATTATGAAGTTTGATTAAATTTCAAGGTGTGTTGAAAAATATACTTTCTGCAGAAAAGTTACATGTAATTTAACGATGTCGAGAAAATATTTTTATAAACTTTACACATAAAAATATATTTCTACTTGTTGAGGCGTTCGTTTAGAACATAAAATTCGACCCGAAAATCTTAAAAACGAGCAAGTTACGCTCATTTGAAATTGTGAAATTAAGAACTTCTTTCTGCGTAATATCATTTTGTTGACAAATTTGATACGAGGACATTTTCGTCCATTTTTTATCCGTTTCAAGTCTCGAGTAAAACTAGAAAATTGTCCAAAACATCGTTTTACACCAAATTGCTTTAGACTTCGAGTCTTAAAAATGTCATTTAGCGAGTCAATTGGTCTGGTCAGACCCAAAAGTCAAACTTAAAAAGTCAAAACTGATAGAATTTAAAAATATGGGTTGAAGCGTTTCTGAGTTCGTTTAAGCTCGTAAAACTTTAACGAATGAGATTTTACAACTATCAAACATTGATTGCGTTTGAAAAACGTTTAAAAATAGAAACTTTTCGGGTTAGTTGTATTATTCGCGAATTAATAGTTTACTTTCTTAAAGCATTTTAGGTCAACTGAATTACGATGTGAACACTTATGAATTCCTTTATCCTTTCTTTTATACATGACTTGTTTGTCATTATAAATTATCTTTCTTTTCTTTCATCATACCACTGATTTGGATCGAGATTTGAAGTTCTTGGTTTCACATCTTTTGTTATCATTTTGACACGTGTCTCATGACAATTCCGGCTAAACCTTTTGAAACTTTATCAACTTGTAACCATTTCATTGATTGTCTTGAACTACCCTATATTACTCTCGTGTAACCCACTCGCTATTTTATAAATTTAAACTGGTACTGTTTGCGAATTATTTTAAAAAAATGTTCTACTTGGGCTTTACAAAATACATGAATGTTATTCTATAGAGTTATTTGATATTACTGTTACGATGTATTTTCACGAATTACTTACTCTCGAGAACGTTTCGTAAATTATTTCGATTCCTGTTTTACAAATTGTATTTTATATATTTTTAATATATGACATGTAATACTGGTTTGACGAAGCTAAGCATCACATTGCTAGTCCTAAATTATGCATGGCCTGATCACCTATGCGTAATTTAGAAGGAGCCATGCGAGGCTGAATAGTAGTCACCTTAAAATCTTGTTAAAATAAAATTATGAAAGCTTTTATGCATTATGTAAGTAGTACAAGTCATGACAAATGCATATGTTTCTTTATTATTTCTTGAACGAATTGCGTGTTTGCGAGTACAATCTATTTTTCTTTACTCAATGAGCTTTGCTCTACTTGTTACCTCATTTTCTTTCATGATACAATTCTATTTACCGCTCGTCAAGTTACTGACTATTGATATCATACTTGGAAGTTCTAATGTTTTTATACTTTCTCCCGACCAAATTTGTTTGAGTAAATTTTGGTATACCTTCGAAATGTCTCCGGACGAGAATAACGATTCATGACTGTACATGAATATCGATATCATATATTCGTCATGATGTGTGTCAGACTCTATTGCCTCGAAATTCGCCCATGTAAACCATGTGTTGATTTCGCTCTCTAATTGCCAATGTTGTTCATTTTACTTGAATCATGCCCAAGTGACAAATAAAAAAATTTCTTTGATTCGAAAATTGTTGTGTGGCTTTTATCTTTTAATCGTGTATCGATTACCTATAAATTTATAAGCCAGTGTTGGTGACACCAACTGCACTAAAGGAGTGATGACTTGCTATATTCCTTGTTTCTTATTGTCTTATTGTCAACGCCTCTATTCTATCTTGTTCGTTAACAATCGATACGAATTTCGTTTTTTTCCCTCAAGCCTTGTATTTTTATGATCAAGAAAATACTTAAGCTGAGTTTGAAAGTAATACCAAGTCCTAGACAGACAATTATGACAACTCTTATTTTAAATGTCGATATGTAATTCTTATCTCTCTTTATTTACTTTTTAAAGGTAGATTGTTATGTTTTACAGTTTGCGCGACTTGCGATTCCTTGTCGATTATCAATCTTAACTTGATTTAGCGCCACTTGTCCGTTTAAGCAATTCCTGTGTTCATTCTAAGTCTTTATATTTCTTCATACTGAATGATTATTATTTCAATTCGAGTTTGAAATCATTTTGTAAAGAGTTAAGAATCTGAAGCACAGTTTGATTCCAATTGTAAGGTTCGCCGTAGGTGCAGAAATTACATGGGAAGCAATGAATCAGTTCTAAACTATGTATCTCTTTTTGTTTGCATTTTCTTCCGTCTCCAGTGGAACTCTGAGGGACCAGAGTTCCTTTAGGGAGGTCGACTATAAGAACTCGTACTTTTCTGGTATTAAATTATTCTTTTATTCGTACTTCTCGATTTTACAATGTTTTACTTGTTCCTCTTTACTTTTCATACGTAAATCCTGAGACCTTGAGAATTTTAATTAAATTGTATTTTAATTATTTTTCTGATCATTGATAATATTTTATTCGGAATTATAAAAAAATTATTTTTATTTTTCCATATTTATTTATTGTAGTAACCAGCAATTTAAAATCAACATTTATACCGAGTTCTAATAATATTATTAATATTCGGGCCAATATTTATTACCCAAATTTTATTTGTCATGATCATTTTACTAATAATATTGAATTTTCGGTTAACCGACAAGGTTATTGCTTTAACGTATCAAAAATGTTCCTTTTATTATTTATTGGCAAAGTCTATGTCCGTCATCGACCATAAATATATCTGTTATGACAAAGAAATATTGTTATTGTCGTCGTTCTAATTTTTCATTTTATGAGCATTCTTCGTAATTTATGTTAAACTTTTAAGTGTCATTTATTTATATGACGCGTTAACGTTTATTAAATAATAAGCCCTCATTTATATATCAAAATATAAATGTTCTCCGAATGTCGTCGTTTTTATTTCATATTGAGAGTTTATTTTTCGTGCTTTACACGTAACTTTCAAATCACATAACTTTCAAAATATTGGGCTTCGATAATACCCGCTTTAATCAAAATATAATTTATAACAATAAACCCTTCCATTTTTATCTCATAGCCGACTTTGCATGCCAACAAAACAAAACACGTGACCGGTAATATTTCATATACATGTGTTTTGTTAAGGCATGATTATCAACAAGCCTTTCAATACTCGTATTTCACTTATTTCATTTTATAATAGACAACAAGTCTTTCTTTGGTGTGTTCATATTTCCGAACCATCACCAATATATCAACATCATAAACTTAACTTTTAGCTACTTTTGATTATTATTAATGATTTGATATACTAGCTTAATCTTTCGTTTGAAGCTAGAGTTTTTGGGTTAATTGTTTGTAATACTCTTCACATTTTCATTGTAAGTATCATAGTTTCTATTTCATTTTCATATGTATTATTTACTGATTTTATGTGTATTCTTTGATGTATTTGTCATTTTATAAGTTTGGTACATTGTATATGGTGACTGCACAATTTAAACATTTGTAAACATGACTTTTAGCTAAACTTTTAGGACTGTTTTAGATTAGTACCAAAAACGTGGGTATTGTAGAAAACTTGTAGGTTATCGGCATTAGATAAAAATATAGGGAGTTATCCCTGTGTTTTGTGGAGATTTGGTCGGGTCGCTCGTCTCGTGACGATACCCGATGATTTAGATATGGCTGAAACGATAAAAATGTCAAATCTGAACATGTTGTATAAATCGTCTAAAAACTTATAGATTCTTACAGAACCAATGCAAAAAGCAAAACTATGGGTTGCAGATATAATCATGAAGAACTAGAATCAATCGGATAGTTTACCAATTCATTACGGTTTGAAAATGGCGGCCAAAACCGTGAAACCGAACATTGCTGTTCAAAAACATCCTTGACCCGGTTGATGTTTTGATTATTTTGACCCTTTTAGCATGAAACCATAAGTAATCAGAGTTACTAATCTTTATAGTAGACTTAATTGCGGTAATGGGAGTATGAAAACCGAGTCGGGACTCATTACGGTTTAGAAATGATCACTTAAATACCGGGGCATGTTGTAAAATCGACGTAATTGAAACACAACAATCAAATATGTAACTTGGTTTTTTTTATGAAACTTAAGGTGGTAGGATCTACTTATCGGAAAGTTGAGACCCGTTCATATACTGAGGGTTAGAGAACCCGAGACCTGACCAACGTAAAATTTTAAGTCAACATCGTTTGGAGGCGTTTTAGAACCCGTAAAGCTTATAAAGTGGATTTGGGCCACAAAAGCCCAACATACACTTGTAACGGATATTGGCCAATTATTGGGCCTGAGATTAATAATAAATTTGTAGCTCTATGCTTACTTTGAAATGATCTTAGGTCACCTGATCATGTAATGGGCTCAATGGGCTTAATGGTCATAATGGGATAATATGTGAAATTGTTATCAAAAGTCTTACAAAAGTTTTATGAAACTTATACAATGTCCAAACTTACTAAAGTAAACTATTTACATATACGTATGACTTATGTAAAGCCTCGAGCCTAAGATGCGTCTCGTCATTATTAGGTCTCGCTCGGTCATATGTCAACCGTTCGGTGTTTCGTTCTCGATCAACGAGTAATTGTTATCTCGTGAAGTCGTTTATCGACTATTTGACGTTTGTTCCTTGATATACGTGTTATATCTATATAAGGTGAGTTCATAGCCCCTTTTTACTACTTATACATTGTTTCTAAACGCGGGGGTGAGATTTTACATGGTGGAACACATTCATTTAAAACTGTATGCTATCCAGAACTTGTATGCTATCCAGAACTTGTATGCTATCCAGAACTTGTATGCTTTCCAAAACTTGATGATTTTCAACAGATTTTCATTATTATTATTGCTTTTAGTTATAGCCCTTAAGTTTCCTCTCCTGATCATGAACCGTTAATTTACTTGTGTTTCTAAGCGCGAATGTTGTGGGTGGATCCATCGGGATTGACAATCCCCGTCCCATGTTGCGGTTGTTTAACCATGACGCATTTCATTTGTTTATACTTGAGTATTTAGGCTGAATACTCACTAGAGGAACTTACATTGAGTTAAGCTTCGGTTCATGAACTAAATAGCAATAATAATGGTTTCAGACTATGGTTATCGTACGTAACCATTTTCCCTATTACTTGTTTTACAAATGAATGCTTGTGTTCCACACCTTTACTGCTAAACCTATGAATATCACTCAACTTTATGTTGACGATTTTACATGTTTAATCTCAGGTATTATTACTTAGCTTTGCTTGGATGGGAGCCCGCAGGATATTATCGCAGCTTGGAGATTTCTGTGTTACTTTTTAAAGTTTGGTTTTGGTAAAAGCTGTCAGAAGTTTATCCTATATTTTTGGTAACAACATGTTACAAAAACCATGTTTAAATAATAGATTTTCCGCTTATAAAACTTTGGGACCTTTGTTTAAAAACTCTGATCTTTTTGTGATGTAATGTATAAGTTTTTTTTATTACGCCAACTTTATGTCAACAATATTTCATTGTTTCTTGTACCATGACGTGGAACCCCTTTGCCGCCTACGTGTTTCCTTGCCTGATTTTGGGGGTCTCACATCGACGTCCGCGCAAAAAGTTATGAATGATGTATAAACGTTTATGAAGGTGTTAACCCGGTCAAGTCTTGTCGCAACACCATAGACTTGGCGATCATGCCATGTTTCGTATCAATGCGTACGTCCAAATAACACTTGCTACAAAGAGCCATTCTCAAAGGCAATCATTTATATCGATAAGACAAAATACTATTGCAAACCAACTTTGCTGCAAAAAAAAAAATAACTCGAGTACGCGCATAAACACATCTCAAAGTGCTTACACAAAGCCCCATGGTATATCTCATTCCAACTATCTTCACAAACTCCGAGAATCATGACAATCTGAGCACGTTTCGTTGAATTCCGACTAGGTCGTCATGTGAGCTCGTCGTGAGGTCGCGTTGCAAACGAGACCCGCTCTAGAATTATGAAAACCAAAAAGGGGATTTTATGTTCACATGTTCATCTTAGGGAGGGTGCACAAAGAAGTTCACCTCCATTCGACGTAAAATGAACGAGTTATGTGAAAACACAAAATAGTACGATTCTTAAAAAAATCACTGTCTATTCGTGTCACTTAACTTTTTTTTGCAATAAACTCGTTCACCTTGGTGCTCCGAGTGGGGAAAAGAAGGCAAACAAATCCGAGGTTTCACAACGTTCCTAGGCACGTCGTAGACCAACCAAGGATCTTAAGAAGCGAGACCGGAACAATTCAAGGTTCCTCGCATGTCGTAAATCTCCCTGATGGTTCCTTGCTTGACGTAACCTGCCCGACGAATCGTAGGCACGTCGTAAAGACTTGGTTGGTTCCCTTGCCTTGACGTTGAAATGCCCCGACGATTCCTACTTTTGCAATAAGAGCACCCACAATGAGTAAAAACAATGAAAAGCTTTTCACTATTACAAAAAGTGTTTTGAGAGAGTTTTAACCATTGTGACAAAAGGTTTTTGTAAAACTTTTTATTAAGACTTGATAAAAAGTCTTTTGCTAGTTAAAATAGAAAAGATAAAACTAGGAAAAATAAAGGCAGTTGTGTTATTAGTAGTTTTTACAGTAGCAGTAAATGAAGTAATTTTACTGCCTCCAATCACCTCACACAGTCACATTCCCATATAAATATCACGACTCAATCCCAATTAACCGCATTTACAACAACTCACCGGAAAATGCGAACCACCAGCACCGCCACGTCATCACCACCATACCGCCTAACCATATCCTCAACGATCCCACCGGCCCCAACCCGACCCGAATCCGCACTCGATTGGCTTCCAAACTATTTAAACCACTCATGGATCGCATACGGAGCTAAATCACTTCTCGTCATCTCTCATTTTCCATCACTTCATGATGGAAAATGTGATGATCCGTTTTTTAAGCAGGTTGTTGAGGTTTCGCGTGACGGCGAAGGCGATGTTACGTCTGTGGCGTGGTCTCCCGGGGAGACACAACAAAAACACTTTTTTATACACAAAAACACAAATTGACAACTTAGGTCCCTCCACTGCCAACATATATAAAGCAAATTTTTATACACAAAAACACATACAACATCACCAACAAAAATCAAACACCACAACTCTCTCCCACCTCCATTTTTGCCGCCACATAAACACCACAAAACACCATCATCCACCATGATTTAATCAAAACAAAAATAAGACCACCTCTTAGAATCTTATGGTGATTCTTATGATCCAAAAATTTCCCACATGCATCAAGTTTTTATAAACTTATGATTTCTTGGTTGTATGATGTCTTATTCATCATGCATGTGTCATTTTTAATAAGATTATGTTGTTTTGATCATAAAAAGTCTTGTTTTTAATCTTTGATTATTGTTAGATTTTTCATACAAGTGTTTTTAGGAGTGTTTGGTTGATAGGAATGATGGTATAGTGATCCTAGAGGTATGGGAATGAGTGGTTGTGGTTGAAAAATGGATTTGACTTGTTTTCTAAAAGGCTAATTTGGGACAGCAGGTCTTTAACTGATTTTTCATGGGTTTAAGGTCTGTGAAAGACTAAGATTATTTGATATTATTGTAGAGTTTTCCGAGACGATCGTTTTGGTATAAGATAGAGCTTCTAAGTCATTACGAGTCAAAAGTTATGCTAGTTTTAGTTTTCGTGTACCGGGAGACGCAAGTCGACACAATCCGAAATTGTGGCTGATTTTGGGTCGACTCTCGGGGACTTTAGGCTTGGTTAGATAAATGTATCTACTGGTTTTCAAAGTTTACAAACTGAGTTTTATGAGTCTAGTAGTAGTTTTAAAAGACGGATTGTCGAGATTGTACTTTTAAAATGGTCCAAACGGTTTTACAAAACAAGTGTACAAATCTGTCCCAAATTTGGAGTCGTGTAAAGTGTCGAGCTGGGTTTTAAAGTGTAAACATTGGCTCAAATTTTGGTGAGGTCTTATACAGGTTATAAGTGACCTTGACACCAATTTTCATTTAAAACGGACAAGTCTAGATAGGGTAGATCGGTGTGTACATTCGGAGTGTACTTGCTGATTTTTATTTTGGACACTTAGTTCAACGTTTGTGTTGCGTGAGTTTGAGTATTCATCATCGGACATGATGACTTATTCAAGTGCTTAGTCATTACTTAAATGACTTAGCTACTGGTCCAAGTAAGGTTAAAGGATAGTTTGACTTGCGTTGACTTGGCGTCGTATAACGGGTCATTTTCAAGTGTTCAAGTGTTTTAACGTGTAACGTTGGATAAATGTATTCATTTGATTCGTGTCAATGGTTTTGAAACGTGTATACTTTGAAAACACTTGAGTCATATTATATTTGGTACATATCGATATTCGAGTTTGAGTCTTAACGCGCACCTTATTTTGATAGGTTGCGATTTTCGTGTTTCCCCGGGCATCCATATCGTCGGTGATCGTCTACCACTACCGTTTCTACTCAGTTGCTGAGTACCGTGATTGACTTACCTCGTGGCTAAGGTGAGTTCATAGCCCTTTTTTACTTGTACATGGTTTCTAAACACGGGGTGAGATTTTACATGGTGGAACACAACTAATTAAAAATTGTATTGCTATCCAGAACTCGTATGTTATTCTGAACGTGTATGCTTTACAGATGATTTCAATGGTATTATTGCTTTTAGACGTTAGCCTTGAGTTTCCTCTCCTATCATGAACCGTTAATTGTGCCGTATGCTTTGCGCTAAGCGCGAATGTTGTGGGTGGATCCATCGGGATTGACAATCCCCGTCCCGATTACTTTGACGCACTAATATTCGTTTATACTTGAGTATTTAGGCTGAATACTCCCTAGAGGAACTTACATTTGAGTTAAGCTTCGGTTCATGAGACTAAACAACAATAATATGCATCGTGACTATGGACGTACATATTTAACCCCCTCATTACGTGTTTTACAAATTCTATTGTGTTCCACACGTTTACTGCTAAACCTTTGAATATCACTCAACTTTGTGTTGACCATTTTACATGTTTAATCTCAGGTATTATTACTTAGCTTTGCTTGGATGGGAGCCCGCAAGATATTATCGCAGCTTGGAGATTTCTGTGACGCTTTAAAAAGACCATTTTTAGTAAAAACTGTCAGGAGTTTATTCTATCTTTTGGGCAACTTTATGTTATAAATTGAGACGAAATAATATAATTTTCCGCTTCTAAAACTCTGGGACCTATGTTTAAAAACTCTGACCTTTTATGATGTAATGTACATGTTTTTATTTCGTCAGCTTTATATGAACTGTAATTCATTGTTTCTTGTACTATGACGTGTTACCCCCTCGTTGCCTAGTTGTTCCATGTCAGATTTGGGGGTCTCACAATATGTGAAACCTATATGACATGGTTCCTTTAGCCGGATCATGCCAAGTGTGACCGAAGTTCTTTTAGCGCAACCAAAGTTCGTGAAACGATTAGATTCGTCCAAGCCTAAATTCGTCTTCCATGAGATAGATATCAAAAAATATGTAGTTAAAAAAATAAGATATATTAGTTATCGACGTCCGCGCAAAAAGTTATGAGTGATGTATAAACGTTTATGAAGGTGTTAACCCGGTCAAGTCTTGTCGCAACACCATAGACTTGGTGATCATGCCATGTTTCGTATCAATGCGTACGTCCAAATAACACTTGCTACAAAGAGCCATTCTCAAAGGCAATCATTTATATCGATAAGATAAAATACTATTGCAAACCAACTTTGCTGCAAAAAAAAAAATAACTCGAGTACGCGCATAAACACATCTCAAAGTGCTTACACGAAGCCCATGGTATATCTCATTCCAACTATCTTCACAAACTTCGAGAATCATGACAATCTGAGCACGTTTCGTTGAATTCCGACTAGGTCGTCATGTGAGCTCGTCGTGAGGTCGCGTTGCAAACGAGACCCGCTCTAGAATTATGAAAACCAAAAAGGGGATTTTATGTTCACATGTTCATCTTAGAGATGGTGCACAAAAAAGTTCACCTCCATCCGACGTAAAACGAACGAGTTATGTGAAAACACAAAATAGTACGATTCTTAAAAAAATCACTGTCTATTCCTGTCATTTAACTTTTTTTGCAATAAACTCGCTCACCTTGGTGCTCCGAGTGGGGAAAAGAAGGCAAACAAATCCGAGGTTTCACAACGTTCCTAGGCACGTCGTAGACCAACCAAGGATCTTAAGAAGCGAGACCGGAACCATTCAAAGTTCCTCGCATGTCGTAAATCTGCCCGATGGTTCCTTGCTTGACGTAACTTGCCCGACGAATCGTAGGCACGTCGTAAAGACTTGGTTGGTTCCCTTTCCTTGACGTTGAAATGCCCGACGATTCCTACTTTTGCAATAAGAGCACCCACAATGAGTAAAAACAATGAAAAACTTTTCACTATTATAAAAATTGTTTTGAGAGAGTTTTAACCATTGTGACAAAAGGTTTTTGTAAAACTTTTTATTAAGACTTGATAAAAAGTCTTTTGCTAGTTAAAATAGAAAAGATAAAACTAGGAAAAATAAAGGCAGTTGTGTTATTAGTAGTTTTTACAGTAGCAGTAAATGAAGTTATTTTACTGCCTCCAATCACCTCACACAGTCACACTATATATAATCACGACTCATCCCAATTAACCGCATTTACAACAACTCACCGGAAAATGCGAACCACCAGCACCGCCACGTCATCACCACCACCATACCACCTAACCATATCCTCAACGATCCCACCGGCCCCAACCCGACCCGAATCCGCACTGGACTGGCTTCCAAACTATTTAAACCACTCATGGATCGCATACGGTGCTAAATCACTTCTCGTCATCTCTCATTTTCCGTCACTTCATGAAAAATGCGATGATCCGTTTTTTAAGCAGGTCGTTGAGGTTTCGCGTGACGGCGAAGGCGATGTTACGTCTGTGGCGTGGTCTCCTGGGGTGAAGGGGGCCGGTGATGTGGCTGTGAGCTTGGCGAATTGTATCGGCGTCTTTTCGCATAGCTCCGAAGGTTAGTTAGTTGAATTAGAATGTTGTTATTAGTCTTGTTTAGTTTATTTTGTGGTTTTTTTGTGAAAATATTGGTATCGGATAGGATGCTGCGTGTAAGTGCCGCTTGATTCGTGATATTAGGATCCACAGATAGAATACGCCTGAGCAAGTATTTAAGTGTCGATGGTGCAGTAGTTGCTAGGCTAGATATCAGATGGATCGATGTGTATCAGGAGGTAGTGAACAGTAGATAAAGTGATCCGATCTGATTCATTAGCATTACTCGTTACCGAATTGTATTGGCGTGTTTTCGCATAGTTTGCTAGGTTAGGGTTTATAAAATTTACCTAATTACTAGTTGAATCAGTTATAACGTGTTTTGTCGAAATGTTGATATTGAATAGTATACTATGTGTAACTGCCACTTGATTTCATAATAATATGATCAAGATAGAATGTGTTTCGGCGTGTTTTCGCATAGTTTGGAAGGTTAGGGTTTGGAAAATTTAAATAATTTAGTTGATAGTATGCTATGTGTAACTGCCGCTTGATTCATGATATTAGGATCCAGAGAGAAGACGCCTATTGTAGTGAGTCTATAACCAGTATTTAAGTGTCGATGGTGCAATAGTTGCTAGGCTAGATATCAGATGGATCGAGGTAGTGAACACTAGATAAAGTGACTGGATCCGATTCATTAGCATTACTCGTGAAAGAATTGTGTTGTTGTGTTTTGGCGTGATTTACAAGGGTTAGGTTGTGTTAGGGTTTATACTATTTGACAATTAGAAGGTTATTATTGTTATGTTATTCTACACTTATCAGTCTCGCTTTAGTTTACTTAATACGTTACGTTCGAAATGTTGATATCGGATGGATCGATGTGTGGCAGGAGGTAGTGAAGATTAGATAAAGTGATCCGAAATTCCGACTCATTAGCATTACTCGTTGGAGAATTGTATTGTTGTGTTTTGGCGTGATTTACTAGGATTAGGCGTTATTGCACTTTGATATTGAATAGTATGCCCGTTTAGTTTATGATGTGTTTTTGTCGAAATGTTGATATTGAAAAGTATGCTATGTGTAACTGCCACTTGATTTGTGATATTAGGATCTAGATAGAATATGCCTATAATTGATAATGAACTGTTATAAGTTGAAAGGTTGTTGTAGTGAATCGGTAATCTGTAATTAAGTGTTGATCGTGCAATAGTTGCTAGATTAGATATCGGATCGATCAATGCGTAGCAGGAGGTAGTAAACAATAGATAAAGTGATCCAGTCCGTTTAATTAGCATTACATCTTCTTGTAAAGAGGTTGTTGAATAAGAGATTTCTAGGTTACTGGCTCCCAATATTATGTATAGTTCCTAGAGCAACTTGGTTGTGACACTCTAGATAAAAAGCTTGGCACTAAAGTTAGAGCATAACTAACTGGACAGGCTTAGCATGGAATTGAGAAGATATGCGATCAGAATAAAGAGCCAACGTAGATTAAGTTTCCGTAGTCGCCTAATGTTTTCTCGGATAGCTCTTCCTATCTACTATCTTCTGGTCTCTAGATTAGTTCTCCCTTACTACTTACTGCTATCATGTTGTCTCACATAGATCTAGGTTACGTTATATGTATTTACCGAATGCTAATATTGAATAGCATGCTATGGATCATGGTCACTAGAACCATGGATTTGAGATCCTAGTGTCTAACTAATTCATCAATGATCAATCAACAATCCTAGCAGGCTAGAAGGTTTTTTGGGCGTAAATGCTAGAAATCACAATGGCTTAAAAGAATATAAGATGTCAAATTGTCAAAAGGTTACTAGAAAGATATAGGATGAAACAGGCCAGAAAGATATAGGACGAAAAGAGGCTAAAAAAGAAGAAAGAAAGATATCGGACGGATGTAAGATATATAGTGTTACATGCCATCTTGGCTGACTATGTGAGCTATCCTTTTTACTAGCCATCTTTGCTGGTTGGTACTTTCAGCCTTCTAGGTTACCACTTGCCATGGAGTAATTTATTGCCACCCCGTTTCAACACCAAGTGGAAGTGTATGAAGATAGTCTGAATGCAACTTGGGTGCACCACTTCAACTGGTAGATGAAGGAATTTGAAAACCACCCCAAATGGCCTAGTGGTAACGTCCTTTACTCTCAAACAAGAGGTCAAGGGTTCAAACCTCGCTAGGGTGTGTACATTTGGGGCTGGCCACAGAGGTTCACCTGCGCCGACTCCGGGCTATCCAAAAGGGTAGTCGCCCTGGGATTAGTCGGCTCACAATGTCGAGTTGGAAACCCAGGTATACCAAAAAAAAGAAGGAATATGATATTTTAAACATAACTATAAGATTGACTTAGCGTTGATGTGATAGCATATGAGATCGTAATAAAGTGCCCACACAGGTTAAGTCAATCTAGCACATGCATTTTCTCTACTAGCTTAGCTTGTCTGTTTGAGTAAGTTAAAGACTTGCTAAAAAAAAAAGGTAAGTTAAAGACTGAATGTTTAAGGAATATTGAATACGTGTCTACTTGTCTGTTTGAGAAAGTTAAAGACTGAATCACTTGTATGTTTTACTTATTAAAGAGAGTTGTTTGTTCTGTCAAATTTCACACTTCCATTTGTGTATGCATAAGACTCACGTTTATAATATTGCAATACCAATGTGGCTAAGTTTGATGATATAACACGGAATTGTAGAGTGGAGAACATTATTTAAATGTATATGATTGAAAGTTTAAAACTCTCTATGATTCTGAAGTCTTGAATAAAACTAAGGGTAAATGTGATTAAATAACCACGTACTTATACATTTGTACCTAGTAGAACCACTTACTTTTTTTATTAACAAAATGATAATTGACCCACGGAATTTGTTAATGATGAGTTAATATGAACAAGGCGACCTTAAAGTACAAAAGTAACATCCACGTGGACTTTTCAAATAATAGGTGGATAGATATTATGATGAAATGACTAATATACCCTTCTCTTTTTCACGTTTACCAATATACTCTTCTCTTCATCAACATCCAACAACCATCGTCATCAACCCACAACACCATCACCATCGGCCCACTAGTATCATCATCAACCCGTCACCGTTGTCAACAGTATAAAATTTCATCATTTTACTTTGTAAATTAAGACTTTTAATCAAAATAATTAAAATATAAAATGGAATCCACCTGTTGTCTTGATTATGAACAAATTCAGGTGATTTGTTAGTAGGTGTTCTTCATTCGCCGCATCTGACACTCTTGTTGCCCTTACAACCGCATCAAACACACAGACCTATCGCACCCTAACACCCACATTAACCACCAAAACCCACCAGATCCACCACCCCCCCACCATCCTTCATCGAGAAACGCACCCACAGTTTAGTGACTGAGTTTTGAACTAGAAATCTTATTTTATCAGACACACATGTTTGTAGTTGACTTAATTATTCGCTGCTTTCGTTTTTATATAATCTTGTCAAATATGGGAAGTAATGGATGTTGCAACTTGCAACATGTATAATTTTGCCATAAGGAAGACTCTATATAAGATTGAACAAGAATGTTTCTGTTCTCATTTTCTGCATTGTCTTATGTATGCTCTTGTATATGTCACCAAAGCTTATTGGGGCACAGCTACAAATAGAAAAACTTGTAAATTTCGATGATTTGGTTCTGGTTATCCGGTAAGATGGCTCTCTCCACCATCCACAACGGTCCTTCCTCCACCTAATCCCTCCGGCGATGAACCTCCCTCCACCATCCACAACGGTCCTTCCTCCACCTAACCCCTCCGGCGATGAACCTGTTATAGGATTCTATGTCGATGATATTATAGAATGGGTTGTGGAAGAAGGGGAATGTTTGGATTTAGGTGTATAAGGTAGTGTTCGTGACATGTTAGTTGGTTTTGTTAAGTGGCATGCCAAATCATTAATAGTCGACATAAAATTTTAAGTTAGCGGTCACAAGATTGAATGGCCAATTCTCATATTTATTATATTTAAGGCCGATTCTCATATTTAAGTTTACCATATTTATCATAATAACACATAACTAACAAGTTTCGTTGGTCATTTTGCTAATAAATAATGTGGTTCAACTCGATACAAATCGAAAAGTTCATGGTTATTTAATGACATTTATTTACTTAAATGACCTTCAGGTCGGTGGTTGGATTTTTGTAAGAGACTAGTGTTAATATATGGGCATGTGATTGTGTCTGCTTATCAACTTGAAAGCTTCATATTTTACTCTCAAACTTGGATGTTGTACATTTGAACTTTCTTACTCATATTCAGGTTCTTTTTGTTGGAGCCAGACTGCCATACTTGTGCAAGCCGTAAGAGTTGAGGCCATCAAATGGTCAGGTTCTGGAGATGGTTTAATCTCAGTTGGAAGTGACGTTGTCGTATGGAGAAAGAAAGAGCAGTCTTGGGAAATAGCTTGGAAATTTAAACCCGCTGTTCCTCAGTCTTTGGTTTCTACTACTTTCTTTATTGAAGGTTCATTTGCAACTGCACCCTTAAATATTATGCAAACTGAGAGTTCAACATCTGTATTGATTTGTCATGGAAATTCAAAACGCATCAAAGCTGAGCTCCATCATCACGTACCTGTTTCCATGATTCAGTGGAGGCCTTTGGTAGCAAACCAATCAAAAGAAAATCCCAAGCACCCGTTGAAGCTGGTTTTGCTAACCTGCTGTGCTGATGGAACCGTAAGGTTGTGGAGTGAGATTGACGATGGACGGGCCAGGAAAACTGTGAAGGCCCATAATGATCATAAACCAACAGGGTCATCTTTTCAAGTTGCTGCCACCATCGAGATAAATCAAGCAGTAAATGGTGTTTTGGGTTCGGATGTGTTTGTAAGATGGGCTACCGAGCTTGATGGTATTGTTAATGTCGGTAAAGAAACTAGTCAATATTTTCCTTCAGAAGAGTATAACCACAGTACAGCTGGCAAATGTGATTGGTTAATTTGCTTTGGTCCTCAACTATTGGTAACGTTCTGGGCGATTCACTGTATCGATGATTTTTCCCCCTTGAGATTCCCACGAGTTACCTTGTGGAAAAGACGAGAATTGTCAGGTTCTAAAACACCTACAAGCTTTCCACTTCACAAATCTGTTATATCAAGAAACGGATTCTTTGGTCCACCAGAAGTATCCTCTGTAATTCACTTGTTACGGTCTAATCATTTGTTGTGGTCACAATTTTATAAACACGAATCATCAGAAGATTCCCTCTCATGTATTGCTAATGGAACGCTAAATATAGATGGTCATACTGGAAGGATATTGCAAATTGCATTGCATCCTTATGTATGTTATCCAGAACTTGCAATTTCTTTGGATACTAATGGAGTGATTCTATTTTGGTCACTTTCAAACAGTGCCATGGGTTTCTCGCCGTTGAATTCTGGCTGCAAGCTTTCTGGACAGTTCGTAGCTCAAGATTCTCAATGCAAATACACTAGCTTGAGGTGGGCCCCTGCAATAATAGATGATCACAGGGTTTTACTTATGGGGCATGCTCGAGGGATAGATTCGTTTCTAGTTAAGGTTTCTCAAAACGAAGACTTGATATTGTGTCATAAACTATGTACTATTCCTTTAACTGATAATAATGAAGATGGACCCAGCAGTATCTGGTCAATTCCTTCAACTTCTGCACGCAGCACCTTCCTTTATAACAATTTTATGGTGTTAGCTGTATGGAAGGACCATTTTCAGGCATTGTCATGGAAAGTTACCATTCATCCTTCAGAAATTGGCTTCAACAAGACTGCAGAAAGTGGCGCATATTCCTTTGAAAGTTATGTTGCTGAGAAGAGATATTGTATATATGTTGATCGTTGTTCATCTACGTTTCCAGATCCGTTCAGCTATGATAATATTACAAGTTTTGCTGTTCTTGGTCTGCATAGCATCGCTACAGCTAAAGTAGAAGAGCAAACTTTCAACAATGATGTTGCATATCACATGGTTACTGGCTGTTTAGATGGTAGTTTGAAACTGTGGAGAAGCGTGGTTGCTAAATCACCGAGCTTAGATCAAGAGTGGGAACTAGTAGGCATGGTTGCAGCTCACGAGGGCCCAATCATTAGAGTAAGTCCTACTGATTGTGGTGGAAAGATTGCAACTATATCCAATACTTACGAGTTAAATAGCCATAGTATCCTTCACATATGGGAATCTGTGTACCTTGGAGTAACTGGGAGTTTTTTACTTGAAGACACTATAAATCTTGACGGAGAAGTTGTTGCTCTAAATTGGTTTACAATAGGCAATGGTCAGCTACTGCTTGGAGTTTGCTTGCACAATGAACTGCGGGTGTACTCCACGAGACGTTGTGGAGTTCAGAATTTTGAAGCTTCAGAAAAATCTGAGAATAGAAACATGTGGTTTTGTCTGGCAAAAACTCATACACGCCCTGCTATTCGTGATTTCATTTGGGGACCTAAAGCTACAGGCGTGATTGTACATGATGATTACTTCTGTTTATTAAGCCAGTGGTTGCTCCCAAGCAACAATATGCACATTTCTAAATGTATGCTTCCTCACATTTTTAGCGATTCTGATACTCATGATCTTGAAAAATTGACATTGAAGGACACTAGTGAACCATGCATGCCAGTACATCCTATAAAAATGAACATGGAAAATTCTATATTTTCACGCATATCTGGAAGCGATAATCAGAAATATAATACCAGTACTGAGATCGGTTTTGAGAACATCTTGGAAATAGCAGCACATGTTGGTGGATCTCTGCCCACGTACCATCCTGAAGCACTCCTGGTCAATATTTATGCAGGTACCTAAGTTTGTTGAGCACTTGAAGCTTATAATTGTCATTCTATTCATCATTTATGTAGGGCTAAGGCTATCTGATTTTTGTATCTTCCAGTATCTCACTTTTTTTATGAATATAATTCGTTTAAAAAGTAATTGAATGCAAATGTCGAACTTACCATTCTCAGCAACTCAGAAATACTCTCGTACCCAAAATGGAAAAGAACTAGAGTTCGTTACCTTCTATATAAGCTATTTGAAAGTTTGTAACCTTCTGTGACTGAAAAAAAAAATTCTATATTGCCTAGAAAAAAAGCTGGTTACCTTATGCATCTTTATGCATGATATTTATAGGTTTGCTTTTCTGTGATGGTCGCTAGTGGTAAATGAGTCAATCTACCATATTTTACTACTTTCTACCACTACCTCATATTCCTTGTCCCATGCAGCTTGATAATACTTACTTTGTAATACTGTGGATGTGTTCAGGCAATTGGAAACGTTCACGGATTGCCTTAGAGCACCTTTTTGAAAATCTTACTTCTTGTGATTCGAAAAGAAATCCTACTGCTAAATCTGGCCACAGAATTCCACAAATCGGATTGTCAGACTATGTTGAAGGGCTTCTCACACCAAATTCGAACAGCAAAGCTGTCACATGGAGTGGTGGTGCAAATTTAGGCTCATCTTCCAGTTTCCAGTCAAATCCATTTAGTTACTCTAATTGGGATTCTACTAGCTCAATCAATTCATACGATTCAAGTTCTACAAGGTCTGGACTGAGTGGACTCGCTGATTCTGCCAAGAAAATACAGAACTTTTCGGCCATCACCAGCATTGAGAAGATGCAAGTTCTTGCTGTTGTTGATCTTCTTGATGAAATCAGTAATTCAAATGCTTCTTCACCATATGGCGGTCTTGATGAGCCTGGTCGAAGGTAGAATTTGTAGATTTTCTCGAAGATACATAATGCATTTGATATAAGATTCTAATATGTGATTTGATGTATACTAACTTTTATACATGATGTCTTTGCAGGTTTTGGGTTGCAGTAAGGTTTCAGCAGCTCTATTGTGTGAGGAGACTAGGAAAATCGCCATCAGTGGGAGAGTTGGTCATTGACTCGTCCCTAATTGCTTGGGCCTTCCACTCTGATTGTCAAGAAAGTTTATTTGAATCTCTTCTAAACAATGGATCATCCTGGCAAGATATGCGCAGCATGGGTGTTGGGTTCTGGTATACGAATAAATCACAGTTGCGAGTGAAGGTACAATCTGGTCACTTTCCACTATAAGGTGTATATAGCAACATGGTGCTGCAATGTTCTTGTTATCAAGTAATATTGGAAGTTGCTTATGACAGTTTGTTTCAAAATATCTTTTCCTATTCCAGTATAATCAGGTTAAGATGAGCACTGATGGTTGTTCTTTATGCATTTGAATTGTATAGTTTCCATTGCAAATCTACCTCGTAGGATAAAAAATGCTAAAGCTCAGTTCTTCACATACTCCTTACATGAAACTTATGAAGTTAACAATTTATTCAATACCATTTTTGTGTGAGTATCTTTGCCACGCTTGGTCATTCAACACATCAAATTTCTTATTGCAGATGGAGAGGCTGGCCAAACAGCAATATTTACAAAAAAAGGATCCTAAGGCTTGTGCACTTCTTTACATAGCTTTAAACAGGCTGCAAGTTTTGGCAGGCCTTTTTAAAATCAGCAAAGACGAAAAAGACAAGCCGTTGGTGGCATTTCTTTCACGTAATTTTCAGGTTAGTTCAAGCTCAGCCATTGCTTTAAGCATCTGTCATGAGTGTACAGAATTTCAAAAGCTCAATTAATTTAATACAGGATGAGAAGAATAAAGCTGCTGCTTTAAAAAATGCTTATGTGTTAATGGGGAGACATCAGTTGGAGCTTGCTGTAGCTTTCTTCTTGCTTGGAGGTGATACTGCTTCCGCTATTAATGTTTGTACAAAAACTCTTGGCGATGAGCAGCTTGCTCTTGTAATTTGCCGTCTTCTTGAAGGCAATGGCGGACCATCGGAAAACCATATTATTTCAAAGTTCTTGCTACCAAATGCATATGAAAATGGCGACTACTGGAAATCAAGCTTTTTAGAGGTGGCATTTAATGAGCGATTCTATTATTGTAACAAGAGTTTTTCAGTTTTTATTTTTATTTTTATTAAGTCTTACTTCTCTTTGGGTTTTCAGTGGGGATCAGGGAATTACTCTAAAGCTTTTGTGTGCATGCTTGGCGAGCAAGTTAATTCTTCAAGCAATAAATCAGCTATCTTCTCCAATCATGCCGCTTTTATGGATTCAAGTGTTGGCCAATATTGCATGATGTTGACAACCAAAAATCAGATGAAAAACGCTATTGGAGAACAAAATACAGCCATCCTTGGTAGATGGGCAGCTTTGATGAGCTCTACTGCCCTAAGCAGATGTGGTCTACCAGTATGTTCTCCTAGAAGCAATCATTTATTCAAGTTTCAATAAGATTTCATTGAAATTCAAGATTTTTGTTTGCTTATTGCTTTTCAGATTGAAGCGTTGGAGTGCCTTTCAGCGTCTGTCAGCATGCTCAGTTGTTCTGAACCAAAAGGTGCATCTTATAATTCAGAACCTAAAGTTCTGAACGAGATACTTAGACCATCATCATCTTCCTCTAATTGGATATCTGGTGATGTGGTACTGCATATGGTCTCGCATGCGAAATATGGTTTTGCAATGCAATGCATCATCAATTTGTTAATGGAACATCCAAGCTGGCCAGAAAACATTACATGGTTATCTGAAACTCAGCGTTACAACGCACTACTTTCAACTTTCGAAAACAAATTAAGCGCAGGAATCTCATATTTTGAACAGAAGTATTCCTTGATCAGTCACCATCTGATCAATATGGTATTGACTTATTAATTTCTATGCCTGAATAAATTATTTATATGAACATGTTTATTTACTTGTGATTTTCTTTTTATTTCAGAGTGCTGTTTTGTTGTACAATTATGGCCTCATGTTCATTGGTTGCCATATATTGCAACATGAACGTTTTGCATTGGATGTGAATCCTTTTTATCCTTCACTGCCAATGCTCGTATTGAAGGGCGTTGAAGATTTTTCCTATTTATTTTCAAGGTATAATGTGGCTTGCTTGATGAATTGCCATGACAAGGAATCGCATGTTCAGGCAAGTGTGGTGGCTGAGAGTAGCTGCTGTTGGTTAAGCTCCTGCACAACTTACATAAAGGATCTATTGTTGCTGATGTCGAAGATAAGATCAGGACTAAAATTGCTTTTTGGCTCTTATGCTGAAAATATTCTGCAGGCGCCTTTGTTTCTTTTAGATTTATGCGAATACTACATATATTTTGCATCTGCTTGGTTTCAAAAAGATTCCAAGAGTCTTATTCTTGTTTTGAAACCTATTTTGCTTACATATTCCAATGAATCTGCATCTTTCGAGACTAACTTGAAAAATCTGAATGAGATCCTTCCCGAACTATCTGAGTGGCTGGATCACAAGGAAATGTCTGTTCAGACCACTAGCTTACCGGTAAACGACCAGAGTGGACATGTCATACAGGAACATGATAAATGGCAAATTATACGGGCTTCTTTGTGGGGACTCATGTCTGGATTTCTGAAATACCAAATTGATTCATTGCCCGAGAATCTTGAAGATACCTACTCTGTTTCTCCTCCTTGCAAGCTTTCGTCCTACATGTCTAGTGCTACATTATCCACTCATGATAATGATGCCAAAAAGAAAGAATTTCAGGTTGTGTCAGTGGTATTGGCTAAGTTGCTAAAGGTGGAATCAGGGCATGCGTTATCTTACTGCGCTAAACAGCTTGCATCATTTATGTTGCAGAAAGTGAGGGATCAAACAAATGAACCTACAATTTTGTGGCTAGAAGATCTATGTAGGTCTACGTCAGTAACCAATTATCAAGGTCTTGGTCTAGGCATTGACTTTTCCAGGATAATGAATAACGAAGATGGGTTATCAGGTTTTGAAGTACTATGGAGCATGTTTGATGATCAAAAAGTGCTATGTGGAGATTTTGCAGTTGAATATTCCAAGTGGTCACAGCTTATCAGGCAGAAACATTCCAAAGGATGGAGTGATGTGTATAAAAGCATCACTGGGGAACTTGAAGCTTCTGATAATGACCAAGAAGTCTTATTCCCTGTTGACCATTCTGGAGGTAAAGAATTAGCTATAAAGATAAAACACACTCCTTTCCAGAAACCTAAAGAAGTGCACAAAACAAATGGAGAACTTCTTGAGGTAAATTTACTGAAACCTAAATAAGTACATGAAATAAAATTGGTCCGATTTACAGAATTTGTAATTAATATATTGTTTATGCTTGAGTAGGCGTTGTGCATCAACTCCATTGATCAACAGCAAGCTGCAATCGCTAGCAATAAAAAGGTCAGATTTGCTGCTATATAGCCCTTGTGGTTCATTACTTATAGAGGTGGCCTCTTATGACTGGGTTGATTCTGCTTATCTTTCATCTCTAAAGGGTCAAATGTGTGAAATGGGTCAAAAGTCACCCAAATGTGTTTTTGTAATACACCTTGAAATCAAAGCTGACGTGGAAATCCGTGACCCTTGTCGTTCACATTTCAACTTTCACGTTGACTAAAAATACACCCCCTCTCACTAACATACGCCTCTATGCGCACTACACACCCATTTTTTCAATCTCATACATATAGTCCAACTATGCGCACTACGCACCTTGCGGCATAAAACCCTACCATTTCATACAATATATTATAGTTATTACTGTAAACAAAATAAGAAAGAAATTAATATAAAAAATAAATAATTTAAAGGAGGTCAAAAGATGTTTCAGGTTCAATCCAAGTTGGTCCGGCCCATTTTGACACACATCAACTGTACCTGTTTTGACTCATTCTGCAACCCTCCCGACTCAAACCTGTTTTATCACCTCTACGTATTATATTCTGGTATGTCATTTCTAGTTGCACTCTGTTCACACTTAATTGCTGTAATGATTTGTTTCAGGGGATAGTCTTCTTTAATTGGGAAGATGGTCGGACTTGCTTTGACAGGTCAAACTATATCTGGACGGATGTTGATTGGCCAACTGACGGGTGGGCTGGATCTGAGTCTACTCCTGTTCCTACATGTGTTTCTCCTGGCATTGGTCTTGGCAGCAGAAAGGGTACCCACCTTGGTTTGGGGGGAGCAACAATCGGTGTGGGTTTAGCAAGACCATCAAGCACGTCTAATCTTGGTTGGGAGATTCAAGAAGATTTTGAGGAGTTAATAGATCCACCTGCAACTGTAGATAATATTAGGACGCGAGCATTCTCAAGTCACCCTTCTAGACCTTATTTCTTGGTTGGTTCGAGCAATACACATGTATACCTATGGGAGGTATAACATTTTATTTATCTCATTATTGTTCTTTATATAAAAAAAAGTAGCATTTGGTTATTAGAAAAGAAACACTTGGTAATTAATACGCTATTTGGTGACCCCCTCTACGTACAGTTCGGTAAAAGTGCAGCTACAGCTACATATGGAGTTCTTCCTGCTGCAAATGTCCCTCCGCCATATGCTCTTGCATCAATATCAGCTGTGCAGTTTGATCATTGTGGGCAGAGATTTGCTACTGCTGCGTCAGATGGAACGGTGTGCACTTGGCAACTTGAGGTTGGAGGAAGGAGTAATGTTCGCCCAACGGAATCGTCTCTATGCTTCAACAACTACACATCGTACTACTTTTTACTTAATTACTTAAGTGGATTCTGTAATACTGTTTTCTTTTACCTCGTCTTCAGACGGGAAAACAAATCTGAAAATATTCATAATAAAAATTTGTAGGAAGGCGCCCAAAATTTTAATTTTATTGATAATTAGTGTATCTCTAATGATTAATTGTGATTTTTAACTTAGTACGAAATCGGTGCCCAAAGTGTTTTTTAATTCATAAACCCTCCTTCACCAGTTTATTACTTTATTTATATAAACCCAAATCGACCCATTTATTATAAATGGGTTGAAATAACCACACCTTTTAGGCTTTTACGGTTTTACCCATTCATTGTAATTTTCTTGATGAGTAGATTGTTAAAACAGTTTATGCTTGTATTTTATTCTTGTATTGCAGGGATGTGACGTATGTTACTTCAAGTGGATCAATTGTGGCTGCAGTAGGGTATAGCTCCAATAATGTTAATGTTGTCATATGGGATACGCTTGCTCCGCCCACGACATCTCGAGCTTCCATCATGTGTCATGAAGGTTCATAATTTGGCATGTTTTTTTTTTACTTAGGCTGAGCCACGGCGCCTTCATGATGTATAATGTTTTATTTTTTTTAGGTGGTGCACGCTCCATTTGTGTATTTGCTAATGACGTAGGAACTGGTTCTATTTCACCCTTTATTGTGACTGGTGGAAAGGGTGGAGATGTTGGAGTTCATGATTTCCGTTACATAGCTACTGGAAGACCAAAAAAACATAAGAGTTCTGATAACAATGAACAAAAGTTTAATGCATCTTCAACAGCGGGTCTGCAAAATAAACACGGGGATCAGAATCGAAATGGGATGCTGTGGTACATACCAAAGGCTCACTCAGGTACTGAGCAATATCCTGCTTTAGACGTAGTGGTTCGGGCGGGTCTCATAACAGGTCACCACTTGTTATTTAGGCATGCGTTGAGTTGACCCAAAATAAAAAGGTCCAAACTTTAATTTAATTTGTTAAGTATAATGACAAAAAAGTTATACATTTCATTTTAAGCTATTCACTTATATTACCCGTTAGAGATGAAAAATAGCCCGAGTTGAACCATTAATGGCTCAAAGTACTATCTACTATAGCTACTCACCGTTTGAGTTTTAAACCCCTTCCACTTGTAGGGAGCGTCACCAAAATTTCAGCGATCCCAAATACCAGTATTTTCTTAACCGGGGGCAAAGACGGAGACGTAAAGCTTTGGGATGCTAAAAATGCAAAGTTAGTATATCACTGGCCAAAATTGCATGATAGGCACACCTTCATTCAACCTAGCTCGCGAGGATTTGGAGGAGTTGTTAGGGTACCATTTTTACCCTCTTACTTCAATACTGTGCTTTGTATAATAATATACAGCTTAGTCTAAAATTTTGACAAAAGTTTGAAACTCTGCAGGCAGCTGTAACAGACATTCAAGTTGTTTCTAATGGTTTTCTTTCATGTGGCGGTGATGGTTCCGTTAAGCTGGTTCAGCTTAGAGATTTATTATGAATCTGATGGGCTGTCTTATCATCATTACGGGCTTCACCATGTCTCTTCTGGTATCTTCCCATTTTTAAGCCATGATCTTGCTCCTTTTTTACTGTACATATGTGCAGAACGTGTATATATATAGGGTAAATCATCAAATTCACCTTATATCACAATTTTCAATTAGCCTCTGATAGTTGCACTGTCATTGGTGTCGGAATTTTGTTTAGAGTGTAAGAGCAGATTTGCTAGAATAGCATAAGCAGTCTGAATTGAATTTGCGTTGGTCATTGGTATAATTATAGGATAGTTTACAGTTCTGGCGTTGGTAGAGTTTGGTGTTTGTTTTATAATACAAGAAAAGAATTTGATCATTTTTGTTGTAAGAGATTATACTGTACTTGGTTGTAAAAAATTGCATAGCCAGCGCATTGGTAAAATTGTTCATGTTTTTGCATTACAACCATTAATATAGTGTTTTAACTTAATTCTTTCCAAAAGCTTGTCAAATGGATTCACGCAATCTTTCTTCAATATGCTACTCTACCAAATGATGAAGAATATTCAAGTCCCATTTTGTCAAGGGTCGAGTAGATTGGTCATTAGTGTGAGTTTGTTGTTAAAGGTAAACAAATAAAGCAAAAGCCTTTCGATAGGAGAGATCTCAAGATTACTATCTCACTAACAATTGGTGTTCGATTTATCTGAATATAGAAATTGTTATGATACAAAGTTTTAAGATACAGGTAATATTTCCTCCTATTTTTTGTGCTAAATTATCCTTCTAACCATATGATTATGACACTCGATAAAGTATAAGAATTATATTAAGAGTGACCTGGTGATGTTTTTTTTTTCTATAACTTTTTAAATTTTTTTGTTGTTATCGTTATGAGGGCGGGTTAGGAAGAGTATTAGTAACAGGATACGTCATTGCTCTAAGATAAACATAACACCCATTGATCTTCAGATAATTAACTTGATGCACAAGAAAGCTACCCAAATTGAGCAACCTATATAATTATGTGAAGACACCTAGAAAGTTATTTTCTGTGATAGTGACTCTTAACTTCCTAGCTTTTTTATGTATTATCTCTAGGTATTTTTTTTCCAATGTTTGGTAAAAAGTAATGTCTTAACCATTATTACTAATGACTATAAGATCTTGCCGAATTACATGTTATAACAAAGGAACACGCATGCAAAGTGAAGGTCAAAGGAAGGTTGCTTCTTGCTTGAAGCATAAAAAAACTTGTCTAAACTTGCAAGTCTTTGTCATTGCATCAAACGCACCTCAACTTTCCATTTTAAAACATGTAGATGCATTATTAACTATTTGAGTTGGAATAGGATAGTCTTGCTTGTTTCAATATAAGGCTTGTGTATTTTAGGGGTCTTGAGTAGCGGTCGGATTTTCAGCTTCGCTCCTTGTATACTTCTGTGGATTTAACATACGAGGTGTGAAGTGTGTGAGGCTCTAGCGCGTAGGAACCGGAGTCGTTCCCGTTACAGTTTAATAATTTCACCTATGCATTCATTTTTTGAGAGTTGATGTGTCCCAGTTTTCTGAATGATATCAGGTTCTCAAACAAAAACGTGGATTAAACAGAGTCACTTAGTTTTGGAAATACTTTGTTGTTGCGACTAGGTGTTTAAATAAGATTTTAGATACTTTATTTAATCATAACTAATGACATTAACGCACCAAATTTATTATTAATTGAAGAGCTGGTTGTAAATCAAACATTATAGGGGGAGCACAACCACTTACCAAACAATTTTAACGTTGTTGTTTCTTTGTCAAATGATTTTTCACGAATTGTTGAACCAAAAAATTATTGTTAATTGATTCTATGACAGATTTTCATCATGACAAATAAACGGATAAAAACAACTTGGAGTTCAAATATCATTTTCTCATAGAAAATTTAGTACCAAGAAGTTAGACCAATCTAGAAATAGACAATATACCACGTATATCAACTTATATACCTATTTGGTTTGAGAATTAATTGATATACTCAAATTTTTTATTGGGATATTTTAATGTATAACATAGTTCAAAATATCTTAATAAATTTGTTTAATATATAGTTTAAAGTGTCTTAATAAATTTACGCTAGTTATATACTAGTATAAACTTTATCATTTCACATTTTTCTTTGTTGTATTATGCGTAGATAGTAGATACTGAAATATGTCTATTGCACCAAAAACTGATACTGGACTCATATTCGACCCCCCAACTCGAATAAAAATATTATAAAGTCTCTTTCAGATAATAGGTCACAAAAAATATCCAAAAAGTATTACACTAAATTTGTTCTTATCCTCTCGTTACACGAATGTTCATTTTCTTAGTCATGGTCTACTTTCCTGCCACGTGTATACATTCCAAACGTAATAATAAGTAACTTTATATAACTTTATACAAACTACTGTAATTATTTAAGCATTTTGGAGTTTTTTATTAATTTGTAAATTTTTTGGTGTTATATCTTGATATGTATAAATTTTATATTAATAAAGAAGTTTTTAAAATGTAAACCTTTTTATTTCACATATACTTGAAACTTAGGGCGGAAACGAGTGGAGTCGAGTCTCAGCTCGAGCTCGGCTTGTTAAGTTTTAAAAAGCTCGAGTTCGGTTTGTTTCGAGCTTTATTATCTAGGTTCGGATTTGACTCGTGTTATGGTAGACAAGTTTGGGCTCGGCTCGAGATCGGTTATACGATTTGGCAACAACAAAATAAAACTTAGCCCGAGTTTGGATCATAATATATTTAAATTAGGCTCGTTAATAAGCTTATTATTAAACTCGTTAAAAAGCTCGTATATAGAACATTAGGCTCGTTTAGACTCGCGAGCCCAAACGAGCTTTGTACAAACAAGCTTTGTATGTAAAACTCAGGCTCAAGCTCGTTTAATAAATTGAGTTGTAACTTAGGCTCGACCTCGAGCTCATTTAAACTCGACTCGTTTGAGCTTTTTACCGATTCAATCTCGAGCTTTTCACGAACCACTCGACTCGTTTCACCCTATTAGAAACAAATAATCACTATGATTAAAATAAAAAATAAAATTTTATAAAAGCTTTATGAAAACTAAATTACCAAACTTACCTTTTTTTTATTTTTTTTGAACTAAAATTACCAAACTTACCTACATACATCGTTTAACCTAACTAGTAACTTGACTATTTGTCGAGATACCTCATTTCATAAAATAAAAACACAATAATATGTACTGCAATTTATCTTGATAAATAATCAAAACGATCAAAAGCTTTGCATAAACACACAACCTAAGTACTACACGTATACACAACAAGCACATGTAAAAAACTTCTATAACTTGTTTAACATATTCAACTATTTAACCACGTTGAGTAACAAAGATACCAATTCCTAAACTTACTATTCTATTACCCTTAAGTAAGCCATATCCATAATAAGTTTAGTTGAACCTATTGGCGTCGTCTTCCTTTTGAAATTTTCTTCCAATAAGTAACCGACAAAAAAGGAGAAATATATCTCTATCAAATATCAAATATGATCATTGATTGGAATATTCATATCTTCCATTCTAGTTACATGATTATTTAACCACCATCCTTAGAAAAAAAAAACATACTAGATTTTTAATCCAGAATCTTTGTTACCTTTGCTGTTACTCATCAATATCTGGTTAGTTTTTCTTTTCTTTCTAGTCTTTTAACATAGATTTAAAAGTGTTAGATATATGGATCTAATAGGAAGGTCAGCTTACGTGTCGTGTTGTGATTAGTGAAATACAAAAACTCATTATTTCAAATTTTTTTTTTTCGTTTCAGTTTTTTATTACGCCATTTGTTTCAATCATGTGATTATGTTATGTTTGATTGGTTGCATGGTAAGTTGGTATTACAGTAGTTTTAAACTTTTACTACCCTTTTTGTTAAATAAATGAATTCTCTGTATATTTATTTATTACAGGAATTATTACCATGATCATGTGTTTAAATGATCATTATTGAGTGTTCATTGTTATGAGATCTCTATGATCTTTGTTACTTTATGTTTCTTGAACATTTAATAGGGATATTATGCTTATTAATCAAGAATTATGTTTTTTAAGTAAGTCATAGATTGTCGGATTGTCGCTAACAGGGGTGGTAATTCCCGACATGACACAAAACTGACACACCAAGAAACGGGTCAGGGTGGGTTGAATTAATGGTTCGAGCCGCCAACTTGATAACCCTTGTAATTCATTTGTTTAAATTAATTGGTTATTACGGGTTATTTATAGGTTTGACACGGCTGACACGATTAATTTAGCATGTCGTCTTCAGGTTGGGTTAGAATACCACCTGCTAACCCACAGCCCGACCAGAATTGCCATCCCAAGTTTATTAAACAGGCCGTGTTCAAGGTAGCAAGTACTCTGCATATTAAGCATTCTGACTGTTTGGATAAGCTGCTTATTCTATACGCTAATAGATAGTAGTATTTGAATGTTTGGATGAAATTACTAATCTACTTAAATTAGAGTAGTAAGTATGTTAAACTAAGCGTGTTGCTAGCTAAATTGTTAATTGCGCTAATGAACAATTTCAGACACATCCTTATTAATTTCAGTTTGACGGTCGCTACACTAATTATTTGATTACTTAGGGACATTGTAAACCCTTAAATAATCAAAATTTACCAACACACGAACAGCTGATTATCTAGATTATCTGACACCCGCAACTTTAATATGTGGACGCATCAATAGACTATCTTATTTCGTATTCCCATTTCTTGTCAAGCACCCCCTAAATCAAATTCCCCAATTTAATGGCTGTTTTTCTTATGCAATAGCATGATGTTTGCCAAGAACCATTGAGTGATGGCTGCAGCCGAAGCAAGGGCAGTTTGGCAACGAACTGCAAATCGATATTTTATCCAAGAAGATGCAAAAAGAGCTCCGAAATTGGCATGCTGCCCTTCTACTTCATCCTTATTATCAAAAGTAGATACAAAACCAGATAACACAGCATATGTGGATGATAATTTCCCCCTTCCAAATGACAAATATTCGTATTCGGATGTCTCATCTGACTCAAAATGGTGGCTTCAATCACAACCTGATTATATGTACCAAAGGGGTTTGACCAATGAACAAGTCAATTCTCATCAATTCGTCGACAATCAAGGGGGTAGTAGCATAAATTCTTCGTCTAAAGAATCTTACGAGTTCGTGGAGATGGATTCGGTTGAGCTTCCATGGTGGAAAATGGATGGAAAAGATAATCATATGCAGACGGATCCGAAGCCACAAATGGTCAAATGTAGTCAAAATGCTACTTCACAAGTTGAATTGCAGAATGTTACAAGCAAACCGAATCCTGAGTTTGACTCAAGCAAGTCAAAGATTTTAGAAGCTCTATGCCATTCGCAAACACGTGCACGAAAAGCAGAAAATGCAGCAAAAGAAGCGTTAGAAGAGAAAGAACACATCCTAAAGCTTTTATTCAGACAGGCGTCACAGTTGCTTGCATACAGGCAGTGGATATATCTTCTTCAACTTGAAAATATTTGTTACCAAATCAAGAACAAAAAGAGTGAACCTATGATATCGCCGGTTTTCCCATTTGGTTCTTCCAAGAATGGGAAATTGCACAAGAATATGAAGAAGGTGGCACCTACTACAAAGGGGAAAAGAACACGGATTAAACGTGGGATTGCACGATATGAACGTGATCTAGGCAAATATGCGGTTGTTTTCGTGATGGGATTGGGAATTGTTGGGGCGGGTTTGCTTTTTGGTTGGAGCATTGGATGGATGCTGATCTAGTGTGAGGCCAAGGATGGTGTGCACATAGCTGGATTATCAGTTAGTCATTTCATATGCAGGTAGAATGTCCTTTGGTCTTAATATTGGGTATATTATCATTCGTTTGATTATGGTTTTCCACGCATCGGTTTTAAGTATGCGTCTTTGTATAGCTTTTGGATTGGTATATATAAATTTTTTATTTTTCTGTTAAGACTTGCATTGCATCAGTTTACAGCCGCATTATGTGTCTGCAACTGAGTTGATGTTGTTGAGAAGCGGCTTCCAAACAGTGGCGACATGTGCTGACGAATTATTGCTCCGTAGTTGCGGTTAATCAGCTTCAATAGTCAATAGATGCTTGATTTGGTCTTGTTGATAATAGACTTCACAATTTAACAGTGATCACATTCCTAAGTATGGGTTAAAACCGGGTACGAAAGTCATCCGAGCCAAATTTGTGAGAACAAAATAAAGCCTGAAATGCGAGTAGAAATCAGTAAGAATCACCACCTCACCAAGAAAATAAATAACTTGAGCCCAAGTTGATAGTAATTATAGGGCTAAAACCTAACACAAAGGTAAGGCCTGATAAAACGATTATCAAAGGGGTGAGCCCATCATTTTAAATATGATGTTGAAAAAAAAATTGTTAGGCTAACTAAAATTAAGTCGTAAAATAACGATAGTAGATTATTAAAGGTTCGCATATATATAAAACAACGGTATTGAATTTATTCTAGAACTTTGATATATCTTTCTACACTATATTTTTATGTATATTTGTGTTTATACAATAATATTTTAAATTTATCTTTCATTTGTTATCTTTTCGCATTTAAATCGTCACTAGTCTGAATCATGTGAGTTTAAATATAATAAGTTGAAACAACTTATAAGAGAATATACTTTCTTTTTTTCACTTCGTTACTTAAAATTGGATAGAACTCGTATCACACTCAACACTATATAGATCCGTTCCAACATTTCATCTATTAAAGCTAAATGATACTCGTATTTATTGATACACTATTTAAAAAAAAAGAAATTTGGAGTCGTTTTCTGTGATACCAAGTACAAACTCTGCTTAATAATCATCAACTATCTCTATATAGGTTGCTGAATGCGGATATTGAGTTGTTGTTGTGGCTAGAAATCAGTTAAAGGCCTTGAATAATAGCAAGCCTTTTCTCAAATAAAATTTTTGTTAGGAAAGTTAATATTTGTGTTTTGAAAGGTGTGTTGGTTTGCATGAAAGAACCACAATTGGTATAATATTGATAGTCTAATAGAATGTACATGATTATAATTACTTGAAAACAGATGTTTGGTTTAAACAAAAGAATGAATGTTAATCTTTTATAACCAGTGTTTTGTTTATTACCACAAACAATAGAATCAATTATCAATTCAACTATGTGCACAGGTAGCAACAATGAGACCATTACACATGAGACTTTCACAAATTGCAATAATATTCTTCTAAAAATCACAATAAAACAGGCCACAAACATTGATAATACAGAAAATGATATTTGGAGGAACCATCTTAAGTCCGTGTACCTTTTTGCTCGAAGGCAGTTGGTTTTGATAATACAGTAGAGTGTAGCCTCTTAAACTGCAAGCAAACAGCTTTGACGGACCATACTAGGGGTGTAAACGAGCCGAGCTTTTAACGAGCTACTCGAGCTCGAGCTCGATTAATTCGAGCTCGAGCCTACATATTTTCAAGCTCGAGTCGAGCTCGAACAAAAAAAGATGCTCGTTTAGTTAAACGAGCCGAGCTTTTAAAAGGTAATATTCGGCTCGGCTCGTTCGAAAGCTCGTTGAGTTACTCGAGCCGATCGAGCTTAACGAGCCGAACGAGCTAATCGAGCCAGACATTTAAATTTATATGAAAATTTATATATTTTAAATTTTAGTGAGTATTGATAATTTAATTTTAATTAAAAACAATAACTATGAAGATATTAAACTTTGTTAAGTAAAAAACACTACGAAATCCTCAAAACATAGAGCAAGGTGCTAACACACTTCACAAACTTTTCGTTGCTTTCGTCTTACGATTTGTGGAACACATCAACTCCGTAATTTCTTACAACTATTGATGTGACATGAGATATTCAATAAAATATCTTCAAGACATGTATCACAAAACAAAATTTGGATATAGTAATACATAAAATCTAAACCCGTAATTAATTAACTAAATAGTCAAATGCAATAAGCAAAATATGGTTAAATAAGTTAAAATTAACATGTGATAACATTACACTTTTAATATGATTACATGTTATTCGAATGTAGATCAAACTTTAAAGAGAGACATAATTTGGCTGAATATTATCTTTTAACTAGTATAAGGACACAACTAGTAAGTTTATCCCACATTTCTTGAATTAGAAAACTTTCATAGGAAAAAACTTTATATAAGCAAAGGTCTCGTCCTAGTTTTAAACTTAGTTAAACTTTAGATGACATTAGTTTTATTTATAAACAATCGATTTTGAGCTTAAAGTTACATAAGTTTTTGTTTGAACGTTATAAAAAAATTTATAATTGTAAACGAGCTTTCGAGTTTGAGCTTGAGTTAACAAACGAGCCTATCAAGTTCGAGCAAAAAATATTAAAATTCTTAAACGAGCCTCGAGCTCGAGCTCGAACAACAATACAATTTTTGATTTCGAGCTCGAGCCTATTTGTAAATCTTTGTTCGAGCTCGAGCCTGACAGTTAATAAACAATAAAGCTTGACAAAAAACACTTGGCAAAATCAAAGATAATATATTTTTGTTATTGTGTTTGTTTTAGATGTCTTTCTAACAACTCTTATTATTAAAAAGTGATTAAAATATCTTGGTCTCTTTTAAATAGTTAAAATTTGACAAAAATGACCTAAATACTAGATTGCGACAATTGCTACCATTGCTAGCATTACACAAATGCGATAAATTGCGGTTTATTGCGAACGCATTCTGGGATGGCATTGCATTAGGCACCTTGATGCGAAATTTTGAATGCAACGCATTAATGCGTGCAATTTGCGCAATGATGCGCGCATTTTTAAACCAAGGTCATAGCATTGTCTATAGTTGCAAAATTAACATTAAATCCTTTCACAAATATCTTAACACTATTATCAATTCCTTCTAAATGTGCCTCAACATCTTGTGATGACGATGTTTTCCTTTTCTTTGCAACCCATGTTTCTTGCATCCGAAGTGTTCGAGGCAGATGGAATTGTTTGTGCATCATTTGTTTCTCCATTACCCAATGAGATAAAGTATTCAACAACATTCTCAGCTCGAGTTCCAACATTGCGTTGAGTTTTCATGTTATGAATTACATTACCAAATACTTCAACAACCCCACCTGTAACTCTATCTCTTCCATACACCAACTCAAGCTCGTTAAAGAAGGGGAATTTAAAATCCCACATTCTTTTCGCTTTTTTATGAGTCTGTTAAGAGTATAACAATTGCAATATTAACTACACGAAGATGAAACCAAATAAGTGCATCTCTAATGCTAACTTGAGGAAAGACTTGATATTATTTTAAAAAGTCATTTTCATCATTTTGTGCATTGCATCAATAAATTGATGGAAGACTTTTTACACAAAGACTTGTTAAACTAAAGTGTTTGAAGCAAAAGCTTTTTACAATCTAAAGCATGAATTTTATGTATTTATTACTAAAACCTTTTGAAAAGCTTTTGATGATAACTTGTTTGCATTGGATCAAATTTGGAAAATAGCTTTTTAAAGTAAAGAAAAGACTTTAATATTAATGGCAATAAGTGCATCAAGTCTTTTATGACTTGGTGCATTGCTCATGCTCTAAGATATAGTCATCTACCTAAAAGAAGCACAAAGTTATAAACTATTATTTGTACCTTACAATAACCATCATAACAGTCCCTTTCACAAGCAACCTTTATTCCACATCGTTCCATTAACATCCACTGTAGGTATTTTAATTAGAATCCTTCTATGCACCTCGCACAAGTAATTGCTTCTAAGGCCACCATCGGTCTTCCATGATGGATCAGAAGCCATATCTTAAAGAACTTCAATTAACACATCGGCCTCTTTTTGTTCCCAATAACATTTATTTTTTCCACGACCTATTGCTTCATTTGTTCTAACAATGAGACCATTACACATGAGACTTTCACAAATTGCAATAATATTCTTCTAAAAACACAATAAAACAAGCCACAAACATAGATAATACAAAATAGTGTAGCCTCTTAAACTGCAAGCCAACAGCCTTAACGGACCATACAACCCAAAAAATTACAGTAACAAATTTTTTTTATAGCAGCCACATAGCAAATAAGCTATACATAAAGGCAACAAGAACTGCATACTTGTAGTTTAGGCCCAAGTGCCGTGTAGTTTAGGGCCAAGTGCCGTAGAAGGTTTATAAGCAATTACAAAACCTTATATCTATAACATACAAAAGATGATCTGAACAGTAGAGGCCACAACAAGTACAAAAGAGTTATCTTAAAGCGATTGACATATGCATACAATATGATCACTCGAGGACCAGACCTATCCAAGAGCCAAAAGTTTTACCAATGTACAGCCATGTACATGTACTGATTAAAACACTTGAGAAATACCACTTCTCAATAAAAAAAGGTTGTACTAATTATAATATCTAGTTACGTGCGAACCCAAAACCCGTTAGCTTCATTATGTATGTAATACGTAGTTCATCAGGCAGATTGAGGAATACATCCATCTTCTCTTTATTTGTAAAAAATATATCAGCAACATCAAGTACAGTCAATGTCAGAATATTAAGCCTAATTAGCTCTGCAAGCACGTCTTTTAGTTTTTCAGAATTAACCTTTTGGCGAATGTTATCATCTGTCATAGCATTGGCTATAGTTGCAAAATTAACATTAGATCCTTTCACAAACATCTTAAAACTATTATCAATTCCTACTAAACGTGCCTCAACATCTTGTGATGACGATGTTTTTCTTTTCTTTGCAACTTTGTCTACATTAATTGTACTTTTTTGCTTTCCACCTATGTTTCTTGCATTCGAAGTGTTCGAGGCAGATGGAACCGTTTGTGCATCATTTGTTTCTCCATTACTTAATGAGATAGAGTATTCAACAACATTATCAACTCGAGTTCCAACATTGCGTTGAGCTTCCATGTTATGAATTGCATTACCAAATCCTTCAACAACCTCACCTGTAGCTCTATCTCTTCCATACACCAACTCAAGCTCATTAAAGAATGGGAAATTAAAATCCCACATTCCTTTCGCTTCTTTATGAGTCTGTTAAGAGTATAAAAATTACAATATTAACTATACAAAGATGAAACCAAATAAGATATAGTCATCTACCTAAAAGATTCATAAAGTTATAAACTATTATTCGTACCTTACAGTAACCATCATAACGGTCTCTTTCACAAGCAACCTTTTTCCACATCGTTCCATTAACATCTACTGTAGGTATTTTAATTAGGATCCTTCTATGCACCTCGCACAACTAATTGCTTCTAAGACCACCATCGGTCTTCCATGATGGATCAGAAGCCATATCTTGAAAAGCTTCAATTAACATATCAGTCTCTTTTTGTTCCTAATAACATTTATTTTTTCCACGACCTCTTGCTTCATTTGTTCTAACATAAAACATATGTCAAAAGAAAAAAAAAGCTACGTTATTACAAACAAAAATGAGAATCTTTAAGTATAAGAGAAAGGATGTTATAGGCTTACATTGCCACATTTTGTGTAGACTCGAATCTTGGTGAAGATTGTGTCGTATTATCCACTGAACTCATAGACCAAGCCTAATTAAATGAATAAACCGCCGATTAAAACTTTTAACAACATCATTATATTTATATTAAAGCAGCGAGAATATACTTCAATATAGGATGTATATTCCGGACCGAGACCGGACCGAAATGGTCCGGTTCGGTCTTATTAGACAATATTTACGAGATTTTCGTAAGATCGAAGCGGACCGAACCGGACCGGATAGGCCGGACCAAAGACCGAATTGGTTCAAAACCCCGGACCGAAAATCGGACCGAATAATTATTCGGTCCGGTTTAGGTCTGTCCGGTCTAATCCGGTTTTTCAATCCAGTTCGATTTTTCGGTCCAGGTCGATTTTGAGTTTGCCGTGCTCAGCCTACTTCAATAAACCTTCATTTGGGCTGAGATGGGTAACAATATATTACGGAGTATATATTATCCCTGTGTGATGCCATACACTTGCATCAAGTAAAAAATTTTGTTCAATTTAACTTGTGAGTACATATTTATACGTATTAATAATCTGTTATAGCTTATTATACCATGCGACGTAACACATGATTTCGATCTAAAAATAATGACAAATGATGATTCCCCTGTGTGATGCTCTCTAACCATTATTTAACGATTTTTACCACATCTATACGACTTACACAAAAAACAACTTAGGGGTGCTTGGTGAGAGGTTTTATGGGGTGATGTATGGTAATTATAATGAAAAGTGATGCTTGGTTTAGCATAATGCATTTTTTATTACCTAAAAGTGGGTAATAACCCATTACTCTCTAAATTGGGGAGGATTGATAATTGATTGCCCATTAACTGATTTTTACCCACGATCTTTATTTCCTATATTCTAGCTCAGTTATATTCTTATTTTTTATCATTGTGAAATGTTATATTTTATTGCTACTGCATGCATTTACGTGCAATATTGCTAACAATGATATCTAGACGAAAAACAAATACATATGCATTCGTAAATTTATATGTATGTATCTATGCAAATCATGCATTTACAAAATCTCAAAGACATATTAATAAGAATATTGTTGGTTTTAGACATTTTAACAAAATTATTCAGTTGTTATGTATAAAAATATATAATTATTTTACAAATAATTGTAAACGTTATATTAACCTTATATATCAACGAACATATTTACGAGATCCACTAGCTTAGATAGTGTTTATGTGTTTATAAAGTTCAATATATAATGAACAAACCAAGCATCAACAATGCACCCTTACTTCACAAAAGTACTTTTTAAAAATCTAAACACAAACAAACAAATAAATCGTATTTCCGACTGATTCAACCCTTCATTCAACCCACGATCGAGACCATCGCAGCAAGACAACCGAATAGGAGACACGTCAACCGCATTGGACGACCCATGGAATGCGACCACCCTTAACAAAAAAAGTGCAAGAGTAAAACAAAAGAGTTTATAAACTGCTGTGCAAGTAAAATAATGCACTTGTCCTTTTCACCTGTTTGTACATACAGAAAAGAATTGGTTAATCATAAAACTGGAGCTTTCAACAATTTTGGTTATGATAAATTAAGAGTTTTTCGATCTCGTGGTGTGACGATTTCATTGATACATACACGATACATATAAACTGGTGTAAATGTGATTTTTCAACGAGAAAAAATTACCCGAGTTTTCATGATCATTCCCAAACCACACCGCGTATGTTCCTAAATAATGGAAATTTGGAGAAAAACAATTGACATACTATGAATGCCAATCTTCGTTGCACATGAAGATATATCGGCGACGATGATGATAATTATACATACACGCTTTGCATCGAAATCCAACACAAACATCTCTATAGACAGTAGCGACTAACACATTATATAATGAGCGTGGATTAATTAAAGACAATAAATCAAAAACTGTATCTTTCGTTCTTCGATTTCTTCCTCCATGGAACCACATGCTTAATTCCTTCATAAATCGTTGCCTGCACATGTAAAAAAATGAATAAAAACCTTAACATCAATAACATATATAGCACCTTGATCTTGATCTATAACATATAGCGCCTGTTAACTAGGCTCACGAGTTACTACCTCCGTCCCATATTAAGTGTCCAATATTGAATATTCAAAGTATTTGTTACTAAACTTTGATCGATTTTCTTGGTCTCGTATTAGCAAAATATATAAACATCAATATACTTAAGGGGCTAAATATAAGTAAAATTCAATTAGTGGCAACTGTTTTTTTTGGAAATAAAGTAGCAACTGTTGAATGGCGTGCATGATATGCTGCCAGCGTATCTGAATCTGATTGACGTTTCTTGCTATAAAAATAGGTCCCACTTTTAATACCTTTAAATGGGTCCTCCTACATTATTTTCTGCTTTTTCTATTACTCAATTTTTGACTCATTCATGCATATTTAATTCTGATTAAATCATTTGAATAATCAGCAGCTAAAAAAGTACTACTAGTATCATTTAATGGAAACAATTATTTAAGAGTTTTTTATAAAAAGTTTAAAATACATAAAAAGTACGTAGAATTTCATAAAAAAAACATAAAAATTCGTAAAATATGAATTTTTTATACTTTTATGTAAAATCATGTGTATATTTTACTTTCTTATCCTCACGTGTAAAGTACAAAATTAAAAAATCTATTATTTGAAAATGTTAACTATATTTATTTTTAGAATTATTAAGTAATTTTGACTACTACTCCAAATGAACCCAACGGTTCATAAAAAACAACAGGAGGTTATGTTGAATGTTTGATAAATTATAATTTCAAATGTTTTTCATGTGAAACATCCTTTTGACCTTTTTTTTCCGATTGATCCACGAAGCTAACATGATAAAAACCATGTTTTTCAAAGTTAAACGCGACCACTGTCAAAGTTGTTTGTAATCGACATGAATTTAACTCAACACGTCACACGTTTTAGTATGATATTATTAATAGGAAGACTTTTTACCACTAGTTTTGAAAACAATAAAAACGGATCTTAAACACCCATAAATAAAAGTACTATCATGAATTCATGATTCACGAATGTGCACCTTTCATACAGTATTTCTTTACAACTAATCTCATCATATACCTAAGGGAACAAACATTTTGAGTGTGCAAATCATATTTTAGAGTGTGCAAATCACCTCCCTATACCTAATCAAGCACTAAACATGTTTTTTTAATTATAAAGGCCCCATACTACATGCTCCTGTTTAATTAATCTACCAAAATATTTGTTTTATCTAAAAGTTTTTTTAAAATATGTATTGTTGGCGATCGGATTGACGTACATGATGAAATCCTATATTAATAAAATATTTATACATTCTATCAAAGAAATGCAAGTCTTTTCAAATCGTATGATCCTTCTCTTCTCTTTTAAAACATCCGTCTCTTTCATAACATGGGCCAGGGACGAAGCCAGGACGAAATATAACCGGGTGCACAAATTTTTTTAAGTGTAATATAACATATGAAAAAAAATGCATTAAAACGAAGGGTAGAAACATGTTCCGATTGACTGGGTGCATTTAAGATACATTTAGAAAAAATCGATGTTTTATTCACATATTAACACTACACAGAAAAATTCCATAGGGGTCACGGGCACCCGCGGAACCCCCCTAGCTCCGTCCCTGACATGGGCTATTTTACGCAGGGTTTCGGACAACGTGAGTCATGGTACGTCGTGACGACATGATTAAACCTTGAGTTTTTGTGTAACATGTAATGGCATGATGTTTTTAAAGTGTGATTAAAAACGATAATATATATTTATAGAATTTTAGTTATGCCATATTTATTATTATACACCATTTATAAACATTAGTAATCTCAAATTGGAAAAACTCGCACATTTGCTTGCCTTTTCCCGTCTTATCCCATCCACGCCCAAAACCGACAGTATGATCTATTTCTTAACGTTGAAGACCACGCTTTGACGCCGCCTTAACACCAAAGAACACGTCTTTTAATACCTTGATCTTACAACAAACATCATAATCATAGACGGAACTTGAACAATTTTAGTGAGAGGGCCGACAATATTTTTGGGAGAGTCAAATACAGATTTTTCAAAAATACCCCTAAATTTTAGTATAATTACACTATGAACAACGGATCTTAGGAGGGCTACAGCTCCGGGTCCCTATAAAGGTCCGTTTATGATCATAATTTCCTAGTTTTATTAAAGCATCTTACTACTTTATAAAAGATTTATGCCTTTTCCTAAATTTGGAAGTCTTAAACTTTCAACCCAAAACATTTTTATTTTTAGCCTGAAACATTTTAGCCTCTAATATCAGTAGTAAGATAACAGACCAATTAAACAGACCAATTAAATTAAGTAAATTAAAATGTTATAACAGCTAAGTCAAATAACAAAACATCCGAAAATATTAATACATACGTTTTTTTTAAGTTAAACCATTCCTATCTCTACTATATCATTCTATAATTAGGAAATATTATGTTACTTTTGATAGCCTACACACATACTTGTAAGTTACATCTGAATATAAATATTTTGTATCTAAAATTGTAACAACTTATTAAAATGTTAATCTGTAACAGCCCACTAAATTATTAAATCGTAACAGTCATTTTGTGATATAAAAGACTCCAACACTACAGACCCCACCACCACTATTGAAAACCCTTCCGGCGTTCAACAATGAAATTGATGGGCATGCATAAGAAGGCGGAAATCGGTGTTGGTACAAATCAATGGCCTTGAAAACAATAGTCATGAAAAATATTTGCTCACCACGAAATTAGTTACCGGGTACCCGCCGCCGCATTGCGCGGGTACCCGCTAATTGTACTAATGTACTAAAAATTCATGGCTTAAGTAGATATGTAATTCTAACACTAGATCAAAGACCAAAATCCATAATCGACGATGTTTCTAAAAGTTATAAATATGTTATTACTATATTTTTTAACATACAATATGTTATTAGTTGATGTTGATGTTTCTAAAACAATACTAGATCAAGTTCATAGCAAAACACTAATTACCACGTATCACATTAACAGAACACTTAATTTGAATTTAGAAAGATGAAAAACTAGCTTACCCAAAAGTGGGACCTTGTTACTTTTGACAAACTTGAATTCCTCCTCAATCTTTTCCTCTTCTTTTCTTCAAAAAACATAGTATTACTGCTGTCCATTGTTGACGAAAATGGTGAAATCACTGAACTACCCTTCACTTTATCACTGTTACCCTTAAACCTAAATGACCCAAAAATACCCTTATTAGCACTCTCACCACCCAACAACATCACATGCTGCCCACTGTGATCCTCAACAGGAGTATTCCAACCATCACAACTATCAAACGACTTATGATGTCTTTTAGAAAACCTAAAAGAAGATGACAACAAGGTGGTGATACTACTACTCTTAAGGTCACTTGGACCATCTAAGACAGTTGTAGGTGAAGAAAGTACTGTTTTGGATTCTATTTTGGTTAACCTAGGTGGTAGTTCAAGACATTTTTCTTCTTCTTGTGGACCAGCTTGTGGTACTATGATCATGTCGGTGCATGGTCTAGGTTTACCAGGTTGTTCTTCCCACCTGAATGGTACGGTGGCTGTGGTGGTTCGGAGTGGTGGTGTTTGCATGCCCGAGGGTATTGGTTCATCATGGTGGTTTAGGATGGTGTGGATTGGGAGTTTAGGTGGTTCTATGTTGGATGATATCATTATGTGAATATGAGTGTGTTTTTTAGTGTGTGTGTGTGATAATATTAGGTGTGAATTAATAGAAAGTGAGACCTACATTACCATAACCAAGTGACGTGACATATGCATGACAATGCAAGGTTTATTTTTAGATAGTGTTGTTGAGTTTTGGTGATTTGTTGTTTTCAATTTTATACTCGAATGATTTTGTTATAAAGAGGAGGATATTTTAAGATTTTTTTATGTATGTACTTTTAGTGTTTATTTTGATTTTTTTTAAGTTTTTTTTTTAAATTTTGATTGTAAATATTTGTGGTATATAATATTTGATACAAATTACATAAATGAATAAAGTTTTAAATGAAATTTTGTTGGTATAATTTTTATTACAGTCGAAATTAAATAAAAGCCTATCGTAAAAAGTTAAAATGGATATTTACTTAGAGACAAAGTAATTGATTTGGAATATATGTAAAAAGGTTGGGAGTGTTGTTCAATTCTAACTACGTTAATTGTTTTTTAAAACTTAGGTTGATTGGTTGAGACAATTGAATCGTAAATAGCTCATGTGATAAAAGTTGGTTGCGAGTCAAAAAAACTCGGTTAAACTAGTGGCTAAACTAATTGAACCGTAATCTTGAGTCTTGTGACTCAACTAGTATTTAAGATTGGTTGAATGAGAAGGATTATCACCAAATGCAAGTGATTTTAGGTATACATATGTTTTGTGCCAATACATATGGTCTAAGAGTCGCGCAAACTTTTCGAAATTAAATGAGATTTAAGTGTAGGTGGTATACGAAAATTGAATTGTAGTATGGTGCTACTAGAATTTTTAGTAGTCATATACGTGTGAAATGAAAGTAAGGTTTGCTATATTATACACTAACTAAAAGACCTGTGAAATTTACGGGTATTTTTAAGTAACGTAGAAAAAAGTAGTAAATAGCACTGCGTAGTATTGCGAAGTTGTAAGTTAAAAAGAACCACATGAGAGTAAAAAAAGTTGATAGGAATTTCGAATGTTGATATGAGTTAAAAAAAGAACCACGTTCAAAACAATATCACCTTTTCATCTTATCCCACCCGCAAGTGTTTTCCATAAGAAAGTCGTTCAAGTCCCACTTTTTGCGTACAAAAAAAACCTCCATACATGTTTCGACGAAATCCATGATGGATGGGGTCATGAGCACCCTTTTATTCGGAAGTTAAACCGCTATGTATTTGCAAATTGGCTAGATCATAATCTTACTCAATAACTCATCATACATCAACCGGTTACCAAAATCTGATAGGAACCTGTCATTTGGATATGACATCGGATAAGAACCTATCATTTGGATATTACATGTGCTCGAATTTCCAGAAAGAGATTCCTTGATTGTGTCTTAGCTCCTCTGTGCAACTAATGGATATTACCCAAGTTTAAGACTTCTCTTACTTGTCCAATTGTGCATTAGTTAGTGTCTGTTGTCTTCATTGTTATTTGTAATGTAAATTATACATGATTTTGTTGTTTTAGTTTGAGTTGTACTACTTCTCTTATGAAGCAAAAAGAATAAGTGAATCAAGATCATGTTTAAGTTCATTATGCAAATGTTTAGGTTGAATTTTATTAGATCTTTCTTAATGTTGATTAAATGTAAATAAAGATTTAAGTTCATTTGGATACCAAACTTTATTTTGGATACCAAGGGATCAATCTCCATCCTCCATCTCAATTTTAATCCAATGGATAAAATTAAACAAAAAAACTCATTTTCCACCTTTTTTTTCAAACATTAATATCTTTTAAACCGTTAATCGTTAGACTAAAAAAAATATACCGTTACGACGGGCATTTAATTATCTTTCTACAGATATGCTATATGTTATACTTCCGACAAATTTTTTTTTTTTCGTTTTTTTCACGTTTTTTTCACGTTTTTTTTTCATGGTCGAAAATTATCATATGATACTAAATATCATATATGATAGTAACACTAGTATCATACAAGATATAACTTATCATATATGATATAAACCAATATCATATATGATTCAATAATAATTTGTAACCTAAGACTGATATCATATATGATAAAACATTATTATCATATATGATATTTTACGCAAATTTTAAAAAAGACGGATTTTTTTTCTTCAAAAGTGTATCATAATGCATATCTGTAGAAAGCTTATTAAATGCTCGTCGCGATGGTATATTTTTTTCCGTTTAACGCTTAACGGTTTAAGAGATATTTAAATTATAAGAATAAATGAAATAATAAAATACTTTTAATCTTATCCATTAGATGAGATGAAGATGGATGGTGTGGATGAGTCCCTTGGTATCCAAGATTAATATGGTATCTAGAATAACTTTACTCGTAAATAAAAGATTATATTGCTTATATGTGGTTGAGGCATTTCATTGACATCTAATTATAGTTGATGAAGAGTGCTATCAAGACTCAAGAGTATAAATTTTGAACATATCTCATTGTTAATCGGTGTTACAACCTAGCCATCAATTGTAACTAATTTTAAGTTTCTGTCACTAAATGTTACTAAGTGAGGAAGAAAAAAAATAAGGTCAGTTAATTAATCATGTGTTGTTGGTTTCATAGTAACAAAAAAGGCCATTTTGTTCACATATAAAAATGTTAAGAACATTTATAAAATAGTGGCACGTTAGTGAAAAGTAAACTTAGCCAATTTATAGTCATATTAATAATAATAATAGTCCCTTTAAGAAGTCCCATGTTAGGTAAATTTGTCCAGAGTAACAACATTTTTCTTTTTTCATTTTGCACCGTTTGTCCTTATTGTATAACTGGTTCTTTCATCTGCGCAATGACGCCAAATAGTAATGATTAGACAATAGCTACATGTTAATTTACTAAACTGATGAGGATAATAACAGTAGTACCTTTAGTTGAGCCATATGACTGAATGTAGATTGATACGCTTCGAGATTGTTGTGATCACTTGACCATTCGTTCTACATATATAAGAAGTACTACGTATTTGAATACAACCCATCAGTTGGCCATTTATTGCAGACCATCGTCAACCGTTCACTTGGCAAAATTCAGTTTTGAAAAGAAAATGCATACATTCAATGTCAAACACTCGAATTAGTCCATGTTCTTTCTGTGAACGTTTGAAAGTTAAAAAAAATTCAAACTAAAAAAAATTGTTAAAAGTATATAAAACTTGATATATTTTCCTAAAAACCTTTATAATAAAATTGTACATTGATGATGAGATACTACTAATCCCCTGCGCATACATAAAACGTAAATCCCTTGTGCATAATATGAGACACTTGATAAACTTTCTCCTCTTACGTCATTTTCTTGTTTTATTTCATTCTAGTTCTAAAGATTTGCATACATTGTTTCATTCACAATCATAAAAAGCTATCAAGCCCTCACTCAGTATGGGTTCTTAATGTTTATTGTTATTAAAAGTGATTGTATATTATAGTACTATTTAGTCTATTTATACATGCCACTGAATGTAACAATGTTTAGGACCATCACTCGACATCCATAACTCTCATATAATATACAGGTACATGTGTTATTGTGTTTTATAAGCAAATCAAACATGCGTTAATCAAACACAAAATTTCTAGGGAGAATCATGAAGGACAGTCTACTAAAGTGTCCATAAAACCAATGCTAAATAACCATCAACTGGTGCTTTTTCCGTTATCCTTTCAAGGACACATCAATGATCTCATTCTTGGCACATATATTACTGAGATATGCTCATTAACGAGTTGTAGATAATATGCAGTAACACGTACAAAGGAAATCATTTTTGTATTATTTTTCTTGTAGATGGAGTTGACATTCCTGAATAGGAACTTCATTACAACATAATTTGACTAATCTACATATGAAACTTAACATTCATATAAACCCGAAATCGTCGATTAATAAGTTTGTACCTATTAAATTCGTGTTTTATCTTTAATTCGTGTTAAATAGATAAGAGATAAAATACTTGAAAGTTTCCAAAGTGTATCTGACTCAGAAAAATTCATATATTACTTAAATTTAGAGAATTACATTATCTGTGTAACCAAAATGTTCTCCACATAATTCGTTAACACATGCACTTAATAATACAACTCCCCTACACGTGGTATGCCTAAAAAATGAATCTGACTGGATCAACCCAACCCGATTAATACCCCTACCTCTCTATACACCTTGAACCCTTTTTAAGGTACTACAAAGGTCTTCACAAGTTAAGAATCACATACCAGGTAACCTGAAAAGAGAAATTAGAAAGCAATGACTTGCCAATAGTTTTTTTTTCCACTGATTCATTTTGATGAAGTGTTGGTCCAAACAAAAGAGACAATCAATAATGGACCATTTCTATTCTTTCTCATGAGTTTATTTATGTCGTCTAACTACTAAATTCAAAATATCGTAGCATTTTCACCTGCAACACAATTAGTTGTGTGGCTTAACGGATTTCTAAATCGCTTAGGAGTAACTAAAAATCCTATCAGTCGAGTGATGATAAACTCTGCTATAGCTTATACAAAGGATCCCAAGTTCCATTGTCACGTAGATATCAAGTACAATTTCGTGAAAGACATGGTTGCAAGAAAGGAAATAGATATAAAGTACATATCTACACACGACATGGTAGCAAATCCGATGGCGAATCCGATACCTAGAAATGTGTTTTAAACATGTCAAGTCTGTGGGGCTGCGTAGTTAAAAATGTATTGTTTATTATTATAATATTTGTCAAATATAGTTTACTTTTAGTTAATATCCTAAATAATAAGTTTGTTATATCCTATATACACATGGGTGTTGTGTTTTTATAAAAAGTATGTCGAACAGAAAAATAAGATCAGCCTACTCACACAGGTGATCAATTTAACTATTTTAGTAATATCTGTAGTAGCACAAGATAAGATCACATGTTTGAATAATGTGAGTGCTGAAGTTAAAATTAATTGATGCTATGATCTTGAAATTTACAAAAGTTAGTGCAAGATCAGATTAATTACAGATGTGAGTTCTTCTAATACGAATGACAATTTAATAATTGTCACTACCAACTTATTTAATCACCTCTACCATGATAAAGAGTAACTTATAAGCTCCGTGACTTATTTATTTAACCCGATAGCATTATTTATTTAACCTGAACTGACCTGGTACAATATCGGGTTCAGGTCAAGGTTTTTTTAACCCGATATGAATAATTAGGTTTGAGTCGGGTTAACCCAACCCTACTAACACCCTTATTCAACGAATTCGGTGAAGGAATCATCATGTACATCATCTTTTGGTTATAATGAATCATCATGTGCTTCATATTTTTCCTACAAATGACAATCACCATAACGCAATTCGTGAAACAGTTTATGTGCGTTAAAAAAATCAAAATGTCCTGAAATTTGTAAATTCATATAGACACATATCAATAGATTGATTATTCAAAAAAATAACACATAAAAAACATTGTAATTATGAGATTTACATCGATAACCTACAAAATAAAAAGTTGAATTATATTTAGTACTTACCAATGGTGTAGAAAACATAGAAATCGTCAGCAAATGAAGAACATAAGGTTTTCTGATTTGAATTTAACCTGCATAATCAATAAATAACATTACCATTATGTTGAATTGAAATTAATCAAAGCCAATTATATATCATAATCATAAACTAAATTTAAACCCTAAACAAACACAAAACATCAAAATAGTAACACATCAAAATGTTTTTTTTGGATGTGATAATTGAAACTAATATAAGTTTTTATATTGAAGCGTGGGTTTTGGAGTAAAAGGAAACTGTTTGAATGAGTTGCCAACAAAATAAGGAAGGAGAAGCGCGTGTGTAAGAAGAAGCTTTTTACATTAGTTTTTTTTTTAAAATTCAAACCGGTGGTATTATTTATGGTTGCGTTTTTATGGTTTTATGTAACGCGCATTTAATTTATGGTTTTATATATATTTATGTTAAGGTTAATTATGACTTTACAAAATTAACATGATTTCTTCTTCTTTGACTTTTTTTTAACAAAAAACATACGACTTATTTTGTGTAGAACTATTTCTGGCAATGTTTAAAAATACTTAAAAATACATGGTGCAACAAAGAAGTCTTGGCTTAATACATGGTGTAGAACTATTTCTGGCAATGTTCTTAATGACAATAAAAAATCAGATTTGACAACTAAACAAAACATCATTAATAAAAGATTACCAAAATTTCGGTTGTACACGTGGCATAATAAAAGAGCTTAGTATTTTTGGAAAAAATTAATTAAGGGTTGCTTATAGACAACTGCTTTAAAAACTTGTAAAAAAACTCTGTTATATTAGATATAATAGATAGATAGTGATGAATATTTCTCCAATGAAAACAAATAAGGGCGTCATGCAATGTTATACTACTAAACATTTGAACCGCATAGCGGGAATCTACATCCATTTATTATTTTACCTTTCCAAGCGTAAAGCTACAAGAAAATAAAAGTATTGATGTTAAAACAGTGTACTGTTTGTAGAAAAAAAAAAACTAAAGAGCATGTTTTTCTCCCTGTTTATTCCTGTTACATTTCAAACTAAAGAGTTAGTATAAAAGAGAAAAAGAAAAAAAGTTTTAAGCGACAACAAGTCCACAAGGATATACAGCCATGCATACAACGTCTATTTTTACTTTATAAGTTTGTCTTTTTAGCACTTCATTTGACTTTTCAGATTTTACCTAATTGTTGATAAATTTTTACTTGCTTATTGTAGCGCATTAGCGCCTATTTTTATTTTATGTCCAAAAACATTTATTCATAATATACGTAACAAGTCAAAACATTAACTGTTTTTAGTGTGCGATTCAAGCTTTGAAGGACAAGAAGTGTACGCAACTTGTAAGTAACAAATGCATATGTGAATAGCTGTTTTGAAGGAGTAGTTCAGTATTTATTAGATTTGAAGTTTTCTTATAAAATCACAGAAAAATATGCACAGGTTGACAATCATTTTTCTACGATGATATTGTAAGGAAAATAGTATACTTTTATTAATATAAAATCAGATTACGATTAATAAAACTAACAAAATATAAAGCTAGAAAATTAAATAACAGTAATAAAGAAAACAGTAAAAACTAAGACGAGACACGTGTTTAACACGCTTCATTTATAATAGATTCGTCGTCTGTTTCCCAAAGTACAATGTTCAAAACTGTTGTACAGCCGAACTTGACACATTTCCCTGAAAGATCACGGAAAGGACGAGTGATTCTGATCGAAAGACTGCTGGAAAATAGTCTGGTAATGGAGCTAGAAAAGACTGTGTTTTTCTGATATCTAAAACTGAATGAGACAGATTAATTATATAGTGAACATTTGTCTTGGTCACCAAGAAAATTTTTTTGTTTCATATAAAATATTCTGTTAAATATAAACTGATTTCCTGATTTGCATATCAAATAAAAATACAAATTTATTATGTTAATACTTATTCAATAAGTCTAAATCTATTCTTAAAATAGATTACAGAATATTCTGGAAAGAAAATGAATAGGCGCGTAGACGAACTTTTGGAGCTGCATTCGTGTCCATAAGTCGCGCGGGCTCGCACAAGTTCAGTAGCTTTGAACTCATTTTGGCCTAGAAATCTCATTTTCTGCACACCCCCTACGCGCGCGCACGTAGGCATTGGAGTAAAACCAACCCAAGAGATTTTGAAAGTAGATATCATGATTCCCTTATAAAACCATTTTCACATCCTTTTCTAAGCGATGTGGACAATTTATTTTTTAAAATTTGTGTTTCACGTGCCTCACTTGGAGACACGATATCTTATTCGTATTAACTCAATTTTGGACATAGTTTAGCTCATTGTGAAGCTCTTTTCGAGGAGAACGCATAGCTATTAATTACCACAAATATATATAACATATACATATTTTAAATTATGTCTAAACTTTGCAAAAGCTCACTTTGCGAATAATTTTTCCAACAATCCCCCACATGAATGGGAATCGGTCAAAAACTCACGAAAGTTTCGGCAAAATTTATGCGGTTAAGTCATGCATAGGATAGGTAGGTGTAACCCTTTGAACCTTCCCATGTAATATCCACTTAGTCTCCTAGATTTGAGTAGACACGGTGTCCTTGAACTCAGCTTCTGTTTACGTAGACGACAATACACACTCACACAAGACTCTATCTGACCTTGTCAAGTCCTCATAGTCGGGCTCGTTATGGTCATTAACATTAGTCTGGTTCTGCAAGAGCTCTTAGAAATTGCGCCCCCATAATTTCCTTCGAAGCAACGCCACTTCTTTCTCACATAGGTGATTTCATCTTGAATCATTAAAAACATATGTTTTATGATTTCATCTTGAATTATTATGCTTCATAATTTCATCCTGAATCATTAAGCCATATGTTTAACCTCTCAACAAGTCAAGTGTTCTAGGAATGGACTAGGAAAGTTATTGTATTAAGTAACTCTCCCACATTGACGTGACTTCCCCCACATTTCTATGATTAGGTTATCCTATTGAACCTAGATCTTGGGTCCTCCAGTCAATAGGGTTAGGTTTCCTTCATAGAAACTCATTCCTTCAATGGCTTTAATCTCATTCCTTTAGACGACTTACTAACTCTCTGCTTAAGCCTTTCGTAAGCGGATCCGCAATGTTTTTCTTTGACTTCACATAGTCAATTGAGATAACCACTGTAAAACTCGCATGAAAAACCCATAAAATATAAATTACACGAAATACCAAATTAATTAAAACGTTTAGTTAATTAAATCACGACACACATTCAAGGATATTTTATGTACACGACAAGCAATTACATTTATAAAATGTATCATGACACGATATATCACGAACCAAGTCACGAAAATTAATAAACACAGAAAAAAGAAACAAGTATATACAAAGGGGGCTTTTGGATCGGCTATTTAAGAAAGAAAAGTAAAAGGGCTTTTAAGCCCTGTCCATGTTGAGAACTAAACAACCAGGGAGTAAACTTTACTTTCATTTTATCAAAACAAAAAAAAGAAACCTAGGGTTCCTAGTGTGTGTAGCCGCCGACAACAAGAAAGGAAAAGGGGGAGAAAACCAATCGTTTTGTTGGTTTGATTCGAGATGTGTTCATGTTTGTGCTTTCATAAATCGATGACAATTGGTAATCACAATTTCTTTTCTTTTATTTTAGTTAATCACGAATTCAATTAATGTAATAACAAGAACACATGATTACGTATAATTAAGCATGTTAATGATCAAGATTGGTTCGGGTTTATCAAAGGAACCGAGAGTCCAAGACCCTCGGTGGAAATAACCAACATCCGAGGGCTGTTTGGTCTTGGTCAGCCGCAACACACAACCCCAGCAGGGGCTCGGGTTGGTTTGTTTTCCAGTTTAGCGACGGAATCAGCGTCAAAAAATTATGTCGCAGATTCCTAGAGTCAGATTCGCTACAAAACAACGACAACACAGCGACATAAATTTCTGTAGCTAATCAGGCTGTGGTGATGTTTGGTGTTTGGTTTGATTTGTTTAAGTGCGACCGAGACATGGGTGTCTCGGTAGGCTCGGGTTAAGGGCTCGGTACACAAGGACTATTTTGGCTATACCATTTTATTAGTTTATTTAATTTAATTACATATCATATTAATTAAATAAACCATGACTTAGGATATAATTATTAAATGTAATAATTCATGAATTTAGCCTAAGTATATATTTACATGTTAGATATGACAAATAAATTAATACCATACTTTAATTTAATTATAAAATGATCAAGCTAAGGTAAAGTTTTATTATATAAAATTAAGCTTTATTATTAATTAATAATCCTTAGTAAACCATGCATCATATTATTAATTAATAATTATCATGTTAAGCCTAAAGTATTTTTTAATAAAATTTACTACTATGACATCATGACTTGTAAATTATGATTATTAAGCTCTAGCTTATACTTTGGATTTACTAAACAAGCTTATAATTATTTAAGGAAACTTTCTATTTTTGGAAACTTACTCTTTATAAAAATCTGTTATTTTTAGAAAGTTACCTATTATGAGACAACCAGTATAATAACACATGAATACATGAAATATAGTAATCAGGATACATGGAAACCATGAATATTTACAAGATAATACATAAAACAGTAAAACATGATAAGAACATGTAAAACAAGCTAAGAACACTCAGAACCAGTAAAGTATACAGTAATCAGACAACTCATTCACGTCCCTGATTTATGTAGTATCCGTGAAGATGGAGTAGATCCTTCAGCTTTCATTCTCATTTCATTACAAGACACAAGGTACGGATATTCCGTCCTTCAGTATGGACTTTCTTTTCTATCCATGATTAGGATTCCCCGTTTGCAGCCATCTGTTTTCCCCCAGTTAAATTTTATAAAACTTTACATGATTTGCGATGATTACCATGTTTATTTGCCTGAGCTTTATATACACGCATGACCAGTTTCATCTAGTTATGGAGGTACCATAACCATGAAACTTGAGGCACCGGTGTCATGACTCCTCTACAAGGGAGTGATTTCTCGTGGCGTCCCTTTCAGTTTCAGTTGGCCATTTATCAGTATTTATCAGTAGGGCGTATGGGTGCATCTTAGTTTACCAGTTTGTCAGTTTACAGTTTATCAGGTGAATGTGGTGTGTGCTCTACATCCTTCACATTGGAGCTAATTCCTCCATCCAGATTATTATTTAGAGGTCACCCCTCTAACATCATGACGAGTCACCCCTCTATGTACTTATGCACACGTTGTTATATTACATGACCTATATAAGCTCTTGGCACTTAAAATACAGTAAATGCATGTTTTCAGCTTTATAAATTGTTAGTTCAGTTTCACAAGTTAGAAACCAGGTTTTCTAGGACTTACATAGTTTTCCGCTGCATGTTACTTATCGATCTTTCAACTTCGGTACTTTTATCTGTTCAGCTTAGTATTCCAGATCTTTCGATTATATTACAGATATTCTTATCATGTCATTATATCCGTTCACTGAGCGTATTGCTTAGCCATATTTTCTTTCCAGGACTCATACGGCATGTACCCAAGGACGGACTTGAGCATTTAGCGGACGAGCATAAGATGGGAGCTACCTTATACTTCTATTCCTTTTGCATTTCATTTACTTTATGCATATTTTTGGGTTTATGTTTGGGAGCCGCTGTTTTATTCCGGTTTTCCTTTATGGTCATGTATGTTTTTAAATACATATTACCTTGCATGCTTTGATGACACGCCACAATTATCATGTAACCGTCTACTTATCTAAGTGGGGGGGGGGGGGGTTACAATTATGGTAACAGAGCCCAAGGTTTCGACCTGTAGGTTCTAAAACTTGACATGTGACTAGTGGGTAGTCACCAGGAACTTCCTAATTTTTTGCGTTTGTTGTCTTCCATGTTTCTCAAGCATTTCACCATTCAGTTTTTCTAAGTTTTGACTAAGTAAAAGGTTGGTACAGGTGATAGGTGTGAAAACACCCATCCTTTTACCACTTAACTATAATAATAACCAAGCCAAAACGTGTATTTTATGTCGTAAATGTCGGAATTATGCATGGTTTGTGTTTTTATTGTGTTTTAGGACCAAAAGATGAAAAAGGAAGAATACACGGGCTTTCACGGGCTTTTATCGATGAAAACGAGAAAAGACGAAGTCAAAAGATCAAGAGTACAAAAAGAACGGAAGTCCAAGGCCTATTCTGAAGATTTATCGAAGAAAAAGTCTAAAGACGGAAGTTTAATGAAGTCGAAGAACTCAAGTCTAATTATTGAAGAAATTATAAGACAAGTTCAAATTATATCGACAAATCCCGCTTCGACGTCGAGAAAGACAAATAAATTAAATCGAGTCGAGACAAGAAGAAAGAGAGAAGAAAGCATCAACCATACTTCCACTCCTCCTATAAATACCCTCCTAATGTGTCATTAGGAGGGTGGTTAGATAATTTTAGTTAGTTTTTTTTATTTTTGTAAGGTAAGTAGGAGTAGATTAATATACTTTCTCTCTCTAGTTTTCTTTAATGTTCTTCAAGCTTTTTCTTTAATCTTGTGTTAAATCTTTGATCTTTAATCTTCTTAATTCAATTTTTTAATCATTTTCTTCTACCTTTCTTATTTTGTTTATCTTTGATTCGTGATAATCGTTGATTTTGTTTAATCTTGATGTTTGATTGATTAAAAAGTTTATCTTTTTATCAATCTTTAAGTTTTATACAACTTAAGCTTTGAGCTTGACATGCTTATTGGCTTATTTTGTATTTAGCTTATTTACTTTCTAAGTTTTCTTAAAAAGTTTTGTCTTTTTAAAGTTTGATTTAAAATTTGCTTATTTAGAGTTTTGTAAGTTTTATTCGTGCTTATTTTAGTTAGTTTAAATATAGATTTTATAAAGCTTAGATTAGTGCTTATTTAAAACATAGCTTATTCGGTTTTGCTTATTTCCCTTTTAATTTAGTCTAAAAAGTTTAGTTATTTTGCCTTCTGTATTCCGATCAAGCCATCGGAAAAGGGTTTCCCCTTTCCGATTTGCATTCCGATTAAGGCTCCTTGTATTCCGATCAAGGATCGGAAAAGGGTTTTGTACATTCCGATTGGGATTCCTTTTGGGATTCCGATTGGACCTGTTTTTTCAATTATTCCGATAGCTTACATTTTCACTTATTCCGATAGCTTGCATTTTCAACATTCCGATAGGATTGGATTTGATATTCCGACAGCTTTCTTTTATGCACATTCCGATAGGGATTCCGATTTGGATTCCGATTGGACTTTCCGACCAGCTTTCCGATCATATTCCGATTAGGAGCATTCTGATTGAGTGTTAGTTTCCATTACGTTTTAATTTCCAAAAATTGCACGCTTCCCGAAATCTCTATTTTTACCAAGTGTTTTTATAATTTTTGAGAAAAAGTAACAGTTTTTTAGATTTGCTTTTAGCCTATTTTAATTACGTTTCGCATTTACCTTTTAATTAGTTTTCATTTTTATTATGTTTTTAAAATTTACCTTTTTGTCATTTATTTTTAGTATTAATTTTTTTTTTTAAATTTCAATCTTCCACTTTTACTTAACGACATTTACATTTGCATTTTCATTTCACTTGTAGTTTAAAATAGATAACATTCCCCTTTATATCCCACCAAGAATGACTGAGTCGCACTTTGACTAGTAATCAATTCGAATAGACTGAGACGAACAAATTTTTATACTTGGCAAAAACCTTGTATTAACAGGACTGACCATATTTAGTTGCATGTGCTTTTCATTCGAATGTTGTTTTGTGAACCAACCCATAGGCGTTCACCCTTGCTCATGTCAAATTCATGTTTTTCAGTCGAATGTTGTTTTGTGAACCGACCCATAGGCGTTCACCCTTGCTCATGTCAAATTAATGTTTTTCAGTCGAACGTTGTTTTGTGAATCGACCCATAGGCGTTCACCCTTGCTCATGTCAAATTTATATTTTTCAGTCGAATGTTGTTTTGTGAACCAAACCATAGGCGTTCACCTTTGCTCATGTCAGATTTAGCCAACTATGTCTTTATAATCATTCCATGTATCTCACATGCTTATTCCATGGTTCTTCATGTCGATAATGTTTCATTCTTTTTACGAATTGATTTTGTTTTCATACTGGTTATATATCAATGCTCCCTCATGTTGATTATGTTTCGTGTTTCATCATCTTAAATTGTTTCATGCTCCTCCATGTTGATCATGCTTTCACGTCATTAAGTGATGAACTTCTTTAATCATGCTCTCATGATAGTCATTGTGGGATTTCAACAATTATGCTTCATGTAAATCATTGATGAAATTTTGTTGAATCATGTCTTATACAACTGGAATTATATATGTGTTGGATATAACCAGACTACCATGTTGTTTTCTTTAGTTGGTCCATGAACTGCTTAAACATTTGTCTCCTTTGTTCATGTCAGATGGTCGACACCAGTACCGATGATCTCATATGTACTCCAAGTACAGTATTTCAGGTGTACTTCATGTACTGTATTCCATGTGTACTCTATGTATCGTATTCCATGTGTAATCGCTAGTCGATCCTCGAACGTCTCAGGCGTATTTCACTTACCGATGTTGCTCAAGTTACTGATGTTGCTCATAATTCAGAGACTTCACAAGATACTGATGCATCTCATAATTCAGAGACGTTATTAGATGCTTATGCTGCTTATACTTTAGAGTTTCCACAAGATGCTGATGCTGTTCATAATATGAAGATTCTATAGAGCAAAGATGAAGACTATAGATTGGAAATTCCAGACAAGAATATACTTCACCCATCAGACGCTACCATCCTATTCCATGCCTTCACCTACAGTTAAATGTGATACGTCACTCAGCTGTTCTCTCAGTCAGAAGAGTGGGAACTGGTATCCAGCCAGCCACTCAGCAGAATAGTTACATGAATCACGGTCATAATAATGACCGTCATGAAACTAACAGACAAGACGACAGTGACCTCTATCATGACAACAACTAATCGATCCGCCAATTCTGATATTATGACCAAGATTTTAACTCTATTTAATTTCATATCTGAAGACACATGTCAAGACATCAGACAAGACACATATCCCACGTATATTTTCTAAAGACACACGTCAAGACACCAGTCAAGACACATGTCATACGAATATCTTCTCAAGGCACGAGTCAAGACACCAAGTGTTTTTCTAATTTTAGAGAAAAAGTGACAGTTTTTCTAGATTTGCTTTTAGCCTATTTTAATTACGTTTCGCTTTTACCTTTTAATTAGTTTTCATTTTTATTAAGTTTTTAAAATTTACCTTTTCGTCATTTATTTTTAGTATTAATTTTTAGTTTTAAGTTTCAATCTTCCACTTTTACTTAACGACATTTACATTTGCATTTTCATTTCACTTGTAGTTTAAAATAGATAACATTGCCCTTTATATTCCACGAAGAACGACTGAGTCGCACTTTGACTAGTAATCAATTCGAAGAGATTGAGACGAACAAATTTTTATACTTGGCAAAAACCTTGTATTAAATGGCGCCGCTGCCGGCTCTTTTCGTGAAGATTAACGGTTTATTGTGAGAGACGCGTTGGATTTTAGGATCCGTTCACTCTTGAACGTTATTTTTCTTGTCTAATTTTCAAAATTTTTAAAAAATCCTAAAAAATATAAAATTTTCAAAACTCCAAAAAAAAAAAAAAACATAAAAAAAACCAAAAACATTTCTTGTCTATCTTACTTTTCCTTTTGTAGGTGTGTATGCGTACCCGTGCTCGTAAGAAGAAATCAATTCAAGCCGAAGTCGAAACTCAACCTATTGTCACCATGGACAATCGACCAACGATCGAGCTTTTGCAATCGCACGTAGAGGGCAACACCGATGCTATTGTCATACCCGATATTGGAGCCAACAACTTTGAGCTCAAATCCGGCTTCATTCAGATGGTCTCTTCTCAACCATTCTTGGGGCGTACACTTGATGATCCTCATGACCATATCAAAAGATTTCTTCAACTCACTAATACGATCAAGTTTAATGGGGTTTCACAAGAGGTAATTCGCTTGCAACTTTTTCCTTTCTCCTTAGAGGGACAAGCCTGGCATTGGCTTGATAAGGAACCGCCACAAAGTATTCTTACGTGGTCGGATTTAGAGACCAAATTCATCAACTATTTTTCCCACCCTCACGTACTACCGCTCTGCGGAATGAAATCATTAACTTTGAACAAAAGTATGGTGAGACATTTAGTGAATCTTGGGACCGTTTTAAGGAACTTTTAAGAAAGTGTCCACAACATGGTTTCACAAAAGTGCATCAAATTAGCACTTTTTACAATGGTTTAAGCATGAATGACCAAGATTCACTAAATAGTGCATCGGGGGGTAACATTTTGGTTAAGTCTTCTAATGCCGCATGGGATATTATTGAGAATAAATCTAAAGTGCAAACCAAAAGTGTTCGGGCTGATGTGGCTAGTGCTAGCACTAGTGACACCGAAAGGAGACTTGATAAGCTTACTACGGTTGTTGAAGCACTTGCTTTACAAGTCGTTAACAATGCCAAAAACAACAATGTTATTAACATAACTTGTGAAACTTGTGGTGGGCCACACTCTTATGCTAATTGTGATAAAGCTTATGATCAATCTCACGGGGAAGTGTATGCTTACAACAACACCGAGAGAGTTCATTTCAAGCCTAATGTCGATGTTAATCACTTGTCTTACAACTCGACAAATTACTTGGCTCCACCCGATTTTCAACAACGACCACCACAACCTAACCAAAACAACCAAGGGTCGCCAAGAGCTAACTTTCAAGGTAATGCCAATATGAGGGGCTCAAATGCAAATCAGGGTAACTATCACATGCAAAACCAAGGTTTTCAACACCAAGCTTTCAATCCTCAAGGTTTTCCACCTTATAACCAATACCCAAACCAAGGTTTTCAACAACAAGGGTTCAATTTACCTCATCCGCCAATGGACTTGGTTTTGCAAAAATTGAATGAACATGAGAAAATCATGCAAGCAATGCAAGAATCTACTAGACAAATTCAAGAGTCCACGGATAGGAAATTCGTTCAAATATTACAAAACCTTCGCCCCCAAGGTGCTCTTCCTTCTAACACCGAAACAAACCCTAGAGCGAATGTGAGTGCTATTACTACCCGAAGTGGAGTAACTCTAGTAGGACCTTCTACCCCTCCTCCCGTTACTCCATCTACACCTCCTCTATCCCCATTTATCCCTCCTACTACCACACATAGTACTAGTTCTCCATTACCGTCTCCACCTATCACGGAAGAAGTACCTAAACAAAACCCTCCACCAACCCCGCCAACCACCTCTAAACCTTCTACTTCTCAATCCTCAACATCTCAACCTATACCTGCTACACCTTCACCAACCCCACATTCCACCTATAAACCCAACATCCCTTATCCTTCTCGGTTAGACAAGAGCAAATTGCTTACTAAAGAGGATGCTCAAATCACTTCTTTTACGAAGATGATCTCTCAAATGAATTTCAACATTAGCCTCGTTGAAGCACTTGTCCAAATGCTGAAATTTGTGAAAGCATTCAAGGAATTGCTTAACAAGAAGTAAAAGATGGCTGAGTTTGTCAACACACGCTTAAATGAAAACTGTTCAGCAGTTATTCTTAAAGAACTTCCGGAAAAACTTGGAGATCCCGGTCGTTTTGTGTTGCCTTGCATTTTCAACAAAACCGAAGAATTTACTGCCTTAGCTGATCTCGGGGCAAGTATAAATCTGATGCCATTAAGTGTGTGGAAAAAGCTATCATTACCCGACCTTACACCGACAAAGATGACTCTTGAGCTAGCAAATCGCACTCTCGCTTACCCCGTTGGTATTGCCGAAGATGTGTTTATTAAAGTTGGTACCTTCACTTTTCTGGTCGATTTTGTTGTTGTTGATTATGAAATGGACCCTCGTATTCCGTTAATACTTGGACGACCATTTTTGAGAACCGGAAAAGCTTTAGTCGATGTTGTCGAAGGTGAATTAATCTTAATGGTCGGGAATGATGCTCAAGTTTTTAAGATGGGGAAGATTACAAGTAAGACAAATGGAAAAGAATCCGCGAAAATGATTAATGTGCTTCAAGAAGAGCTTACTCTTACTTTCGAAAGTTTTAAGCTTGATGACTTTGTTGTATATGATAATCCTCTTTTCGAGTCTTCCCATGACAATCCACTTTTTCAAGACGATGTGGATGATTTTGATGATTCTCTCCCCAATTTGGATCCACCATCAATTTAGGAGTCTCCACCAATTTATGATAACTATGATGATGATTCTAGTTCCGATGGAGATGATCCTTCTGCTTTTGTTTCAGAGTATCTAGACATGCCAACTTATGATGATTTTGATGATGCTGATACTCTTTCGAGTGATTCTTCACATGATGACCTTACTCCTACTTTTGATGAAGATCCTCCACCAACCATGCTTGATCATACTTTGGGTGACTACTCATTTGAGGAAGACTTTGCTACTTTTCTCAAAACTTACTTCCCAAATGAGAGTGATTCTCCTCCTTTGGTCTTTGATGATTATGGCCTTTATCCTCCTTTGAATATGAAGAAACCCGTTTCCAAAGTGAAGAAGCCGGACGACACCGATATCCGTAGTACCTATGTCTTGACACCTCTCTATCCACCTTCTGAGGATGAGATTGTGTGATTTATGAGCGGATGTTCTTCAAGGTCTACTGAGCCTGAGTGTTATTTTCCCCTAAAGGAAAAGGTGTTCGATCCCGGTATTGCAATTTTTAAGCCATCTCAGTATCCATCTGATGAAATAAAAGGAAAGATTTTTGGAACTTATGGAGATATGCTTGTGCTGCATCATACTGTCTACCACCGTGCTCAATAATTGCTTAAGGGAACCTTGCCTACTCTTCTTTGGCTTGCCTTGTTCGCCTTAAACTTGTGCTATTTGATGGACGAAAACCATGTATTTGATCCCGGTGGATATGTTTCAAGCTTCTTCCTACGCTAATCAAGGTCGAGTCAGGCTCACGACTCGGTTAACAAAACAAGCACTTCTCGAGAGGCAACCCGTAGTATCTATCCTTTTTCTCTGTTTTTATAATAAGTGTAGCGGGAGACCCTAGTATGTGTTTGCTGTTTTCTTTCTTATCATGTGCAGGGATTCGAGCTTTCAAAGATCCATTCTTGATAACTTTTGACGACCCGTGATCTTGTGTACCCGTCTTCCCGGTTTTATCCTAAACTCTTTTGATTCTCTATTTTATATGATTCAATATTATAATAGGAATCACTTTAGTTGTCTCTTCCTTAGCGTGATTTAAACAACGTGCACAATGTCCTAAGTGTAGGGGAGTTTACTTCCACATGCTTAAACATTGAGGACAACGTTTATATTAAGTGTAGCGGGGACTTCTATCGAAGTTAAGTGGGCTTTTCCTTGTATTTGTCCTCATTTTAACCGGAAAATTGATTTTTCGACATTTTTCAAAATTTTTAATCTATTTTGGCCTAGTTGTTATAGTAGTATCTTCCTTTGTTATAGTTATTTTCTTTCTTTGCTAGAATAAATTTTGATAAAGTGGTTTTAATTTTTTTCAACGTTGTGAATCTTTTGACTCAACCCGAGTTTACTTATCTAAGTTTACTCTAGCTAGTATCCTTAACGTGTTTAAGTCAAGTTTTGCTAGGCTTTTATATAGGGAACTTTAAAACGCGAAAGTCTTAACTCTTACGGGTTAAGAACAAGAACTTTTCGCAAGTTCCTATAATTGATCCTAGAAAGTCGTTTATCAAGGGAACTTTAAAATGCGAATTCTAAACTTGAAAGAGTCTAAGAATTTGCAAGATCATATAGATGACTTGAAAACCCAAAACTTTGATTTAATTGGCTTAGCATCCACGAATCTCATTCCTTGAGATTTTAAATTATGGAGAAAGAGTGATGATAGAGTCATTTATAAGTTTGGTATTCTTTCATGAATTTATGTGAGTTGATTATGAGCTTTTTCTCCCATCGCTTGCTAATAAATTTAATTGCAATAAATAAGGTTGTACGATTTAAAAAGTTACTTAGCTTCTAGCCCAAGATCGTTTAAAAGTTTCTTGGTATTAATTAGAGTTCATAGACAAGGCATAACTTATTGAAGCGGGATGCGAAGATTGGCAAGTCCAAAAAGGTCCTAACAAGACATGAGGGCTACATTTTGTTGCTAAAGATCCAAAAGTGTTGTGAAGAATCATTTATCAAAAATCAATATGAAGGATCGAGACACACGACGAAAAGCAAATACTCCCCTAAAGATCATGGAGAAGTCTATCCAAAAAGGCCCTAACAAGGTATGAGGATAAATAGATCCAAGTCCTAAAAGGAGGCGGATCGTTGTATATCAAAATCCCAAATAAAGATTGGAGAAAAATGAAGAAGTCGTGGTCCAAATATGAAGAATCTCTCAAAACGTTTAAGTGAAGAAATTCCTATTATTAAGAGAAGACCATTATTTCATGAACGTCTCTCAAATATTTGAAGTATGAAGTCGCTGCCAAATATTGGTCCGAGAAAGGTCTCAAATCGTGAAGCGAGTTATGCCAAGATATGAACTTTATGAGGTCCCGAGAAGCAGTTTTAAAAGATTTTTTCCTTTAGCTAACTATTGATTAAATCGTCCTACTTTATTTTCGGCCTAAATAACTATCGAAATAAGTCAACAATGCATCCTCGTGATCATTCAAGACAACAATAAAATATAAGAGATACACCTAGGAATAAGGGAGTCTAAGTTAATAATTGGCCCACATGAGTTTGTGTTAGCTTGCTAACTTATAATAACAATGACCTCGTTTTTAAGCTTGGTATGGGGAACGCGAAACTTGAGGGTGATAATCATTCATGACATTCCAAAACCCTAAGGTAAGTTTTTGATCTTTGTACCTGTTTTCTTCCCTTAAATATTTTGTCTCTTTAATAAAGGTCAATGTGGATTGATTGTGATGAGAAATGTAAAACTTGCTTTGTAATTAATGCATTGCATGAGGACATTGCAATGGTCAAGTGTAGGGTATTTGATAGGTGTGAAAACACCCATCCTTTTACCACTTAACTATAATAATAACCAAGCCAAAACGTGTATTTTATGTCATAAATGTCAGAATTATGCGTGGTTTGTGTTTTTATTGTGTTTTAGGACCAAAAGATGAAAAAGGAAGAATACACGGGCTTTCACGGGCTTTTATCGATGAAAACGAGAAAAGACGAAGTCAAAAGATCAAGAGTACAAAAAGAACGGAAGTCCAAGGCCTATTCTGAAGATTTATCAAAGAAAAAGTCTAAAGACGGAAGTTTAATGGAGTCGAAGAACTCAAGTCTAATTATTGAAGAAATTATAAGACAAGTTCAAATTATATCGACAAATCCCGCTTCGACGTCGAGAAAGACAAAGAAATTAAATCGAGTCGAGACAAGAAGAAAGAGAGAAGAAAGCATCAACCATACTTCCACTCCTCCTATAAATACCCTCCTAATGTGTCATTAGGAGGGTGGTTAGATAATTTTAGTTAGTTTTCTATTTTTGTAAGGTAAGTAGGAGTAGATTAATATACTTTCTCTCTCTAGTTTTCTTTAATGTTCTTCAAGCTTTTTCTTTAATCTTGTGTTAAATCTTTGATCTTTAATCTTCTTAATTCAAGTTTTTAATCATCTTCTTCTACCTTTCTTATTTTGTTTATCTTTAATTCGTGATAATCATTGATTTTGTTTAATCTTGATGTTTAATTGATTAAAAAGTTTATCTTTTTATCAATCTTTAAGTTTTTATACAACTTAAGGTTTGAGCTTGACATGCTTATTGGCTTATTTTGTATTTAGCTTATTTACTTTCTAAGTTTTCTTAAAAAGTTTTGTCTTTTTAAAGTTTGATTTAAAATTTGCTTATTTAGAATTTTGTAAGTTTTATTCGTGCTTATTTTAGTTAGTTTAAATATAGATTTTATAAAGCTTAGATTAGTGCTTATTTAAAACTTATCTTATTCGGTTTTGCTTATTTCCCTTTTAATTTCGTCTAAAAAGTTTTCTTATTTTGCCTTCTGTATTCCGATCAAGCCATCGGAAAAGGGTTTCCCCTTTCCGATTTGCATTCCGATTAAGGCTCCTTGTATTCCGATCAAGGATCGGAAAAGGGTTTTGAACATTCCGATTGGGATTCCTTTTGGGATTCCGATTGGACCTGTTTTTTCAATTATTCCGATAGCTTACATTTTCACTTATTCCGATAGCTTGCATTTTCAACATTCCGATAGGATTAGATTTGATATTCCGACAGCTTTCTTTTATGCAGATAGGGATTCCGATTTGGATTCCGATTGGACTTTCCGACCAGCTTTCCGATCATATTCTGATTAGGAGCATTCCGATGGACTGTTAGTTTCCATTACGTTTTAATTTCCAAAAATTGCACGCTTCCCGAAAGTTCTATTTTTACCAAGTGTTTTTATAATTTTAGAGAAAAAGTGACAGTTTTTCTAGATTTGCTTTTAGCCTATTTTAATTACATTTCGCATTTACCTTTTAATTAGTTTTCATTTTTATTATGTTTTTAAAATTTACCTTTTCGTCATTTATTTTTAGTATTAATTTTTAGTTTTAAATTTCAATCTTCCACTTTTACTTAACGACATTTACATTTGCATTTTCATTTCAGTTGTAGTTTAAAATAGATAACATTCCCCTTTATATTCCACCAAGAACGACTGAGTCGCACTTTGACTAGTAATCAATTCGAAGAGACTTAGACGAACAAATTTTTATACTTGGCAAAAACCTTGTATTAACAGGACTGGCCATATTTAGTCGCATGTGCTTTTCATTCGAATGTTGTTTTGTGAACCGACCCATAGGCGTTCACCCTTGCTCATGTTAAATTCATGTTTTTCAGTCGAATATTGTTTTGTGAACCGACCCATAGGTGTTCACCCTTGCTCATGTCAAATTCATGTTTTTTAGTCGAACGTTGTTTTGTGAACCGACCCATAGGCGTTCACCCTTGCTAATGTCAAATTCATATTTTTCAGTCGAATGTTGTTTTGTGAACCGACCCATAGGCATTCACCTTTGCTCATGTCAGATTTAGTCAACTATGTCTTTATAATCATTCCATGTATCTCACATGCTTATTCCATGGTTCTTCATGTCGATCATGTTTCATGTTTTTCACGAATTGATTTTTTTTTCATACTGGTTATATATCAATGCTCCCTCATGTTGATTATGTTTCATGTTTCATCATGTTAAATTGTTTCATGCTCCTCCATGTTGATCATGCTTTCACGTCATTCAGTGATGAACTTCTTTAATCATGCTCTCATGATAGTCATTGTGAGATTTAAGCAATTATGCTTCATGTAAATCATTGATGAAATTTTGTTGAATCAGGTCTTCGTGCTTCCTTATACAACTGGAATTATATATGTGTTGGATATAACCAGACTACCATGTTGTTTTCTTTAGTTGGTCCATGAACCGCTTAAACATTTGTCTCCTTTGATCATGTCAGATGGTCAACACCAGTACCGATCATCTCATATGTGCTCCAAGTACAGTATTTCAGGTGTACTTCGTGTACTGTATTCCATGTGTACTCTATGTATCGTATTCCATGTGTAATCGCTAGTCGATCCTCGAACGTCTTAGGCGTATTTCACTTACCGATGTTGCTCAAGTTACTGATGTTGCTCATAATTCAGAGACTTCACAAGATACTGATGCAGCTCATAATTCAGAGACGTTATTGGATGCTCATGCTGCTTATACTTTAGAGTTTCCACAAGATGCTGATGCTGTTCATAATATGAAGATTCTATAGAGCAAAGATGAAGACTATAGATTGGAAATTCCAGACAAGAATATACTTCACCCATCAGACGCTACCATCCTATTCCATGCCTTCACCTACAGTTAAGTGTGACACGTCACTCAGCTGTTCTCTCAGTCAGAAGAGTGGGAACTGGTATCCAGCCGGCCACTCAGCAGAATAGTTACATGAATCACGGTCATAATAATGACCGTCATGAAACTAACAGACAAGACGACAGTGACCTCTATCATGACAACAACTAATCGATCCGCCAATTCTGATATTATGACCAAGATTTTAACTTTATTTAGTTTCATATCTGAAGACACATGTCAAGACATCAGACAAGACACATATACCACGCATATTTTCTGAAGACACACGTCAAGACACCAATCAAGACACATGTCATACGAATATCTTCTCAAGGCACGAGTCAAGACTCATAACTCCTGTATGTCTTCAAAACCAGGCCCTCAGTAATTCAGGATACCCTTCAAGGGGTATACCCGTTCTGTTATGCCACGCATAAATCAGACCATTTAAAATTTCAGGTACCATTACCGGCGTATTGTTTATGTTTGGACATGTGGTGTTCGTTCTGTGTGGACACCAACGAAACACATTCAGTAAGATCTGCCACGTTTACTTAACGTATTCATATGTTAGCTTTATCTTAGATCATGTATTACCTACGTCCCAGCCCAGAAAAGGCTCCATTGGATCACCTATGTGTACAAGGTTTTCCTTTCAGTTGAAGACAAGACCCGTCTTACTAAATCCTGAATACATTCATTATGTTTCTTGCCAGAAAAATCAGTACATATTGTTTCTGCTTTACAAGCATGTGACTAGTTATCCCATAGCTGCGAAAACTTTCTACCTACCATTTACTGTGCGAATTTTGAAGTTCCATATCAGCCGATTGTTCCAGAGTTCCCAGATGTATTTCCATAAGTGTTTCCAGATGTATCTCCATAAGGGTTTACATAAATCCCTTCCTACCCACGAGGTAGAGTTTAACATCGAGCTTGTTCCATGAGCAACATCTGTCTCCAAAGCTCTTTACCACATGGCTTCTATTGAGTTGAAGGAATTGCAGGATTAGCTACAAGAGTGGTTGGAACAAAGTTTTATTCAAACCAAGTGTATCACCATGAGGTGCACCGTTTCTGTTTGTTAGGAAGATGGCCGGTAGCATGAGATCATGTATTGACCACCATAAATTGGACAAGATCGCCATCCATAATCGATATTCATTCCACGTATTGAGGATTATCTAATCAGCTATGAAGTCTTAAACATTCTTCCAAGATCAATTCACGATTATGCTGCCATCAGTTGTGAGAGAAAGAATAGGACATTCCAAGACTGCTTTGCACATGTTATGTCTCTCTATATTTGTGATTATGCTATTGGGCTTCCAAATGATATATTATGGAATTGATGAATAAAATTCTTCATGAATCCTTAGACAAGTTCGTCAGTATATTCATTGATAACATCCTGGTCTTCTCAATTCTAGAAAAGAACACGAGAACCATCTTCTCACGGTCCTACAGATTTTCCGATAGGAGAAATCGTATACGCAACTTTCCAGATGTGAATTACAGTTGAAAAAAGTGGTATTTCTGGACTACGTTATTTTAGCAGAAAGAGATTTCATGAATACTGCGAAGGTGAAGGCCATCACCAGATGGTCAAGACCGACGTCTGTGACTGATGTACATGAAATTCTAGAATCCAGTTAGTTACCACAACAGGAATTGTCGACAATTCTCACGACTAGCTTTACCATGACTAAGCTTACGTGTAAAGGAGAGATCCTACACTAAATTATGTGTACCAGAAGATCCTACGCTAAGAGAGATCTAATTTACCGAGACTCAGTTCTTCCATGACTATTCATCCAGATTTAACAAGAATGTGCCATGATCCCAAACAAGATTTTTGATAGAACCAGTATAACACAGTGATGCATCTATGTTCATATCTAAATGCCTGACATGCCAACAGGTTTAAGATAGAACGTCGACATGCTAGTGAGTTATTACAACCATTAGAAATTTTTGAACAGAAATGAGATAAGATTTCCACGGAGTTGTTATCAGATTACCACAGATCAGAAGAAGCTTGATGCTATCTAAGTCGTTGTCGACCATTTAACCTAGCTTACACGTTTCTTTCATCCGAAAGGATTACACAATTAGCAGATCTGCAGAAAGTTCAGCAAGAGATCATTCAATTTCACGGTATTCCATCAACAATCATATCATATAGAAATTCAGGTTTACGAATCACGCTCACGTTCATGTTCACGATCACGTTTACGTTCACATTCACGTTCACGTTTATGTTCATATTCACGTTTACGTTTATGTCTCACGTCCACATTATGATTTTGTTTTGTTGATCCCAAACTTAGATCGATTTAGCTTTGTGTATACGAGATTAGATCAAGTTATACACGTAGAGAAACTTTGTTTATGTATAAAGTAATCTAAGTGTTATGCGGAATTAACACTTAAACAAGAACACATAAAGATGTAAACAAACTTTCACTTGATTGAATATAACGAACTTGCTTACAATGAAAGTGTTTAACGTATGAAAAACTTATATTGAACAATAACCTAAAGGTCTTCTTTTATAGACATAAGAAGCCTTGTACAAGAGTCTACGTATCAACTATTCTAGGTAAAGATAATTATAGAAAATACAATGTTGAACTTATCTTTACTAGAAACAAACTAGAAACAATATACGCGTAGACTAAATCTTTCCATCAGTGCTTGTCTTCAACCTATCAACGCTTGACTTCTTCTTGTCAACGCTTGATCTGTCAGCTCTTCCTATCAACGCTTGTTTTCCTCTTGTCAGCGCTCAAGTGGACTGGCTATATTTTATTCCCAACAATCCTCCCCTAAACTTGATATCTACTATAGTAATCAAGTTTCTGAATAAACATTAAGAACTAGGAGGAATCTTACAACACTTATCATATTGGTAATAAATATGTTTGATCAAATCTTTGGCCACGTCACTTGAATAATCAATCTCCAGCTGTGTTGTCTTCATCTTCTCCAAAACTTCTTTGGACATGGAATACTGACCATCCACAAGTAGATACTCAACAAACTTTGTAGAACTCAAATAATATACACCAACAGCTGAATACAAACACCATTGAAGACCACTGAGGTCATCTTCAAGATCCTTCCAAACAGCAGGATCTTCATCTCTTGGTCCACACATTCTCTTGAATGTTGACCAAATTTTTATTGCATTGACTGAAGTAGGAGCTTCATTCTCATACTTGGCCTCTAACAACCTCCAAAGGTCTACCAAGTCTTCTCTATCAAAACTTGCAAAGAGAGATATAAGTGTGGTAAAAGTGTGAACCTCTTTCCCATACCTGCCAATCTTTCAAAACCCACATTCATCTTCTTCATAGCTTATAATAGGGTTTCTGGAATCAAGAGGTAACACTTTTACCATATCTGAAGCTTCCAATGGTGAGAACTTGATGCTCCTTCTTATAACAGCTTCACTAGGCACCAATCTATCCATATCTGTAGGAAACTCAAGAGGGACTCCCTTCTTCAAAGGTCTTGGAACAATCATTGCCTTCTTAAGTTCCATCTCTTCTGCAAGTTCTTCTTTCCTTTCATCAGAAAGAAGTCTTAGAGTGTTTTCTTCCTGCACTCTTGCCCAAATGGGATAAGCCTTGAACTCCAACTCTTCAAATGATAATCCAATCAATTTCTTATAAGTCCATCCTGTTCCATGACATCTGAGTAGCATGTAGTACAACTCCCTTCTATCCCTTTCAACATTGAGAGAATATTGCTAGCTTTGTGTTTCAGAATTACCTTGCAGTCTTTTTGTACTCTTAGAAGAATCTCCAAACCCCATATCTGGTCTGAAATAGTCAAATGTGGATTCTCCATACACCTATCTTCCCAAGCATGGTACATCTGAACAACTTCTGGCATATCAAAATCTGCTTGCAATTTCAACTCATTCAGCTTCTCTCTTGCCAACTCATCACCATACTCAAGTCTTTTTGGTTGTTCTATAATCATCACACTTGAGTCTGAACTGGCTTCATCACTTCATTCTTGTTCTTCTGAAGTGACAACAAAAGGTGATTCACCAACTTTCTTTATTTCTTGTTCCACAAGTTGTGCAGCCAACCTTCTATCAAACTCAACCTGTGCTGCATTCTTTGGAACTTCTACTTCTACCATTTTTCCTTTACCCTTATCTAATGGATCAATGGTGGGTAATGATGATGGTAATACTTGTGAAGAAACTTCTTTGATGATGGATGATGACTGGAATACATCAACCTCATCTGCAGGTCTGTCAACGCTCAAATTTCCTTTATCAACGCCCAATTTGCTCATGTCAGCGCTTGGTGTGTCAGCGTTCAAATTTTGCTTGTCAACGCCCAAATTACCTGTCTCAGCGCCTCTTGTAATTTGCTCCAACATAGCTATAAAAGACAAGTCTAAATTTGTAGGAGTTACCAGAGATCTAACAAAACCTGGTTGCTTCTTCAAACTAGTTATGGCTTCAGCAACACCCAAAGATTCACCATCATGTGAGCCCTTATCACTCACATTTATATACTCATCCTCCCCTTTAGAAGATTCCTCCATTCCACGCCTGGTGCTAGCATTCTCCAAAATAACAATCCTCTCCCTCAATTGCTTGAGTTCAAGGCCTTGTGTACTGATAGTTTGTACCAAGTCTGCATTTTGCTTTTGCAAGCTAATACAGACAGCCGTCAATTCCATTAATGTCATTGGTTCCAATCTGCCCTCCTCTAAAATGGGTATTTGACCTCCCAAGTTAGACTCATGGGGCATGGATGAGGTCTTAAAGATGTTAGGACTGTCTTGGCCAGCATCTAAGCCAGAACCAATAGTCCCAGCCTCATCCATAGCACCAACCACACTTGTGATGGTGGTTCTCTCTACTACATGGCTAGGAGCACTAGAGGAGAACACTCCAGTAGTCCTTTGGCGTTTTTTCAACCTATATTGTGGTGGGGTAGAAGATGATGTGGATTGGGTGGATGTGGGTTGGTTAAGGGGTGTTTGGGTCTGTGAAGGATTGGTGTCAATGTTTGGATTAGGTGTATCAACGCCAACATTTAATGTGTCAGCGTCAAAGGGTTCTTGGTCAATTTGCATGTGTTGTGGTGAAGGTAAAGGTTCAGGTATTGGGTCAAGTTGGGGTTGTGGGTCTGGTTGGGGTTTTGCTGCTTCAATGACAGCAATCATAGCTGGGGTGAGGGGTAAGTCACGGTGAGGAGGTGAGTTCATCTTTGTAAAAATAACTTTCTTTTGCACAGGGATCTCATAAAAATCATCATGATCCCTTGTGTAGTAATTTTGGACATCAAAAACCATTTGTAAAAATCTGGGATAAGCTAATGTCATCTTATTCCCTTTGTTTTTACACATGCCATCAAAAATCATTTTAGAATAATTAAACTTTTGCCCAGTTGCAATGCACACAATAGCACTAGCAATTGACCTGTTAATCTCATTGTGTGCAGTACACTTGGGACTCAAACATTGTAAGATGACATGTATGAGGTACTTCCAGGCTGGGGGAAACTCCTGTTTATGATATTTATTTAAAGTTCCCTCATTAGGGAAAGGATAACCCAAAGCCCTTAGTCCTTGTTCTATTTCATGAATGGGAAGGATGGTTATACCATCTGCATCATCAAGATGCAAAGCCTGGCAAACCAAGGCTTCAGTAACCACCTATGTGCGCCCATGAACAATAGATGATAATGTAGTCACTTTATTAACTGTTGAGGAACTAACAGTGTTCCAAAACTGCTTAATATGTGTGACAGAGATGAGAGGAGCATGAGAAAGAGCATACCTAATTGGGGATGCATTCAAATACGCCACCATCTGTGTGTATTGGGGAAACATAGTATCATCAGCTTCCAAATATGCTATCATGTTGTGTTGACTCCTGAATCCCAATACCAAATCACTTGGTTTAAATTTTGGTGCCATTGTAGAAGAAAGCTGTTTGAATGATTGATAAAGATGAAGTATAGGAGAAAATTTTGTTAGACAAGAATGATAGGTACCCTGTTTAAAAATAGGAGCCAAATATATAGGAGACAAAGATGCATGTGATTGGTCAAAAATGAGGCAACTATTTTCAAAATATAATCATGAAAATATTGGAAAGAAAATAAGTTATCTCATGCATTAATTGAAAGTTATCTGCTCCCAAAATTAAGACCCCAAAATTCGTCAAAAAGTAACAACTGGGTAGGTCCCGATGGGTATCAACGGTCAAAAATAACCCATCAACGCCCAACGGCTATATTCTTGTCAACGTTTGCCAAAGCCATGTCAGCGTCTAAATTGGTCACAACAACGCTTGGAAAAATACTTGTCAGCGTCCAAAAATAAAAATACTAAAAATGAAAAAGGACCTTAACAAAGTAATTTATCCTAGTGAAGATAACCTATAAGTTGATAATTATTATAGGGCGGCAAGCACTGTCCAGTTATGCACACTTGCTTATGCAAGATAGACATAACAGTCCTCTAGTGTCCCTTGCTAACCAAAACTCTTAACAACTAAGTCATCTCATAAAATTCCTTGTTACTCCCAGGTAAAACCCATGATAAAATCGTTCCCAAGTCTCCCAACAGACCACAACCAATTCTAGGCCAAAAATGTCTTGGCAGCATGCATAGTATATCAACTTTGCATGCTACAGTGCCTCATGATTTAGTAAAACTAACTCATACTCACCTGTGGACACAATCTAGAATTGTGATAAGAGTATCATAAGGATACCCAAAAGTCCTAAAGGTTCCTAAAACCTCCCCTTAAACTGTGATACACATGTTGCCAAAAATATGCATGAACATAAATTTTTTTTTTATGTCAAGATAGGAATAGAAAATTCCAACCATCATCCATAAATAAAAACATGTTCAAATGATTCTCCAAGGATCCATAAGCAACTCTGTATCCAATGGTATAATGCTAACACCACCTGCACATTTAGATTAAAAACCACAAAACTAACATTGTTGCTGACAACGTCCCGATAACACTTGTCAGCGTTAAGGAAACATTTGTCAGCGTTAGACAAATATATTGTTGTCAACGTCACAATAACACTTATCAGCGTTAAAGTAACCTTTGTCAGTGTTAGTAAAATATAGTGGAAAATCCAAATCCTCAAAAAGACCAATAACAATGCATTATCCTGTACATACTTTTACAAAAAGACCCCAAAACACATATTATGTGAGATTGATCATTCCAATACTTGTTACCAAGTATTGAAACCTTCCAGCATCAAAAGGTTTAGTTAATAAATTAGACACATTTTCTTCTGTGTCAACCCTATCTGGTTGTATTAAACCCTTTTCAAAACAATCCCTTATAAAATGGTGTCTAATTTCTATGTGTTTAGTTTTATAATGATGTACAGGATTCTTAATAATGCATAAAGTGCTGTTATTGTCAACAAATATCTTGGTATGCAAAAAATTATACCCATAATCCAACAGCTGGTTCTGAATCCATAAGACTTGTCCACAACAAGCAGTTGCTGCAACATACTCTGCCTCAGTTGTAAAATTGGCCACCACTGTTTGTTTCTTGCATTGCCAAGATATCAACCTGCTCCCAAGAAACTGACATCCACCAGTTGTGGATTTTCTATCAAACTTATCACCTCCATAGTCACTATCTGAATATGCAATAAGCTCCAAAGGTGAATCTTTTGGATACCACAAGCCAAGATATGGATAACATCTAAGGTACCTAAAGTTTCTCTTGACAACATAAAGGTGACATTCTTTGGGAGTCACTTGATGGCGTGCACAAGCACACACAGCAAACATGATGTCAGGTCTAGAGGCTGTGAGATACATCAATGAACCAATCATTGATCTATAGTGCCTGACATCCACATCTTTTCCATCTCCAACCTTTCCCCAAGGGTGTTCTCTATCCATAGGAGTAGTAGCCCTCTTTTCATGTAGAAAAAGCCAAACTTCTTCAAGATCTCTACTACATACTTATCCTGAGAGATGAAGATACCATCTTCTTTCTGATGAACTTGTAACCCTAGAAAGAAGTTCATCTCCCCCATTGCACTCATCTTGAATTTGTCTGTCATAAGCTTGGAAAAGTCCTCACTCATCTTTGGATTAGTAGATCCAAAGATGATATCATCGACATAAACCTGAACAAGCAAAACATCCTTACCAGCCCTCTTGGTAAATTATGTCTGGTCTATGGTGCCCCTCTTGAATCCATTTTCCACCAAATAAGTGGACAATGTACCATACCATGCTCTTGGGGCTTGATGAAGTCCATACATAGCCTTCTTGACTCTATACACCTTGTCTGGATTCTCTGGATCTTCAAAACCAGGAGGCTGCATCACATACACCTCCTCAACAATTGTTCCATAGAGGAAGGCACTCTTCACATCCATTTGATAGACAGTGAAGCCCATGCAAGAAGCATAGGCTAGAAATATCCTTATAGCTTCAATCCTTGCAACTGGTGCAAAGACCTCCTCATAGTCTATCCCTTCCTCTTGTGTATATCCCTGAGCCACTAAACGTGCCTTGTTTCTGACCACGATACCTCTTTCATCTCTCTTGTTTCTTAGAACCCATCTTGTCCCTATAGGTCTGACATATCTAGGACAATCAACCAGCTCCCAAACATCCTGAATTTCAAATTGGTGAAGCTCATCCTGCGTTGCTTCCACCCAACTTGGTTCTTTGAGAGCATCAAAGATCTTCTTGGGTTCCTGTTGTGACAGAAAACAGGCAAACAAACATGCTTGAACAAGAGGGGTATCAAACTTCTTGTGTATATTGGCAATGAATCCACCAAGATTCTGATGAGATCTTCTAGTCTGAACAAGAGTCATAACGTCCCCAATAATTTGTGATAGGAGATGATTCTTCATAGTAGGAGTGAGAACTCCTCCTTCAAAAAGTATGTTGTCTTCAATCTCATTCTCCAAGTTGCCAATATCTTCTTCTTCAGACTCTCTTCCATCAATATTAGGATGAACCTCTTCATGTAAATTGGAAGGTTCACATTGTTCAAAATTAGAATAGAAAAGATGCTCAAAAGTGTTGTCAACGCCTGAACCTTGATTGTCAGCGTTTGGGTTATCAACGCCTGAAGTGTTGTTGTCAACGTTTGAGCCATCAACGCCTGAATTTGTCCTGTCAGCGCCAGATTTGCCTTTGTCAGCGCCTGAAGGACCATGCATGTTGTTAACTGGTGGTACTTGGGGACCACCATTTTCTTTTCCAGCAGCAGCAGCAGCAAAAGCATCTGTCTATATGGGGATAGTGACATACTCTTGTATGGGGGATGACTTTTCTGCTGGTGATCCAACCTCTTCATTAACCTGTGTACCTGAAACATCAACAACTTGTTCTTCCACAACATTTGAAGTTACCTTCACAATGTCTGGATTAGTAACAGGCATATAATTTAAAGTCCTAGATAGAGGTTCCAAGTCAAACAACCAATTTGGACCACTTTCAGGATCACTAGGTTTACTCTCTAAAAACCTAACATGTACTCTTTCAAGTATACGTTTTTCCTTCTTGAGGTAAACCTTATATCCCTTGCTCTGTAATGAATAACCCATGAAATAGCCTTCATCACCTTTTGCACTAAATTTACCTAAGGCATCACTAGTATCAAGTACAACTACATGACAACCAAAAGGTTTAAGAAAACCAATATTAGGTTTCCTTCCCCAAAGTAACTCATAAGGTGTTTTGTTCTGTATATTGTTGACCAATGCTCTATTCAGAACATAGCATGTTGTATTCACAGCCTCAGCCCAAAAAGCTATGGGAAAGTGAGCATCAGCCAACATAGTTCTGGCTACTTCAATTAGGGTTCTATTCTTTCTCTCAGCAACCCCATTTTGCTGTGGGGTTCTGGCAACACTAAACTGCCTAGTAATCTCTTTCTTGGCACAAAAATCATCTAAAAGCTTATTTCTAAACTCACCACCATTATCACTCCTAAGCATTTTAACTTCATTACCTGTTTTCTTTTCTATCTGGGTAATAAAGTCAATTAAAGTATCAGTAGTGTCACTTTTCATAGCTAAAAAGAAAGTCCAAGTAAACCTAGAAAAGTCATCTGTGATGACAAAGCAATATGATTTACCATTTAAACTCTCTATATTAGTTGGACCAAATAGGTCCATATGCAGCAAGTGAAGTGGTCTAGAACTAGAGTGCACCTGTTTAGACTTAAATGAGACCTTGTGCTGCTTGCCTTTAAGGCATGCAACACAAGAGTGGTCATTGTGGAAAGCCTTTTTAGGCAAACCATCAACCAAGCCAAGTCTCACAAGCCTTTTTATATTCTTAAAGTTTATGTGCCCTAGTCTCCTGTGCCATAGATTACTCTCATCTACTGAAGCTTTAGCATAAAAACATGACATATTATTATTCATCCTAATCCCATTAAGATTCACATTATAAATGTCTTTATGCCTAGGTGTTCTATAGTCAATATATTTCTCATCTGGTATTTTATAATCCTTGCTTAACACCAAGCATTCAATATCAGTAAACAGAACTTTATTTTTGTTATTACAAACTTGTGATACACTAAAAAGATTGTAATCAAGTTCCTTTACCAGAAACACGTTTTCAAAACGCAAGTTCTTGGTGAGAAGAGTTCCTTTGCCTGTGATAGTTCCATATCCGCCTCCAAAGTAAACCTTATCACCATCCTTAATGGGAGTGAAGTTAGTTAAATAATCTTCCTTCCCTGTCATGTGCCTGGAGCATCCACTGTCCTAATATCCATAATCATTGACCTGTTTTTGAATGCACATAAAGAAAACAAGTTAGTTTTCTTTAGGAACCCAAGCCTTAGCAGACATGGATTCATCTGGTTGTTCAACTAGAACAGACTTAGTTCTCATAACAACCCCTTGTTCATCCCTCTTTGGATGAAATACCCAGTTAACCCCAATAGGTTTTGTAATGACCTTTGAAATATAATTAAACTTGTTGCAGGTCATAGAAATCCCATTAGAATTAGGGTTTTGTTCTTACTTAGGTCTCCATGTCAAGCTTGAAGAAGCTTTAGACCCCTTACCCTGTGGTTGCAAATATTTAGGCCTGTCAACGTTTCTGTCAGCGTTGGATTTGGTCTTGTCAACGCTGAAATTACCCTTGTCAGTGTTGAACCTAGGGTTTGCTACAGAAACCCATTGCCTATTAGACCAAGTATTGGTCTTTTGAAATGGTCTTTGTCCATGAGTGTTAGACCCTCTAGTGAAGAATGAGGCTGGTCTAACAACTTGTGGACTTTGCTCCACAAAAGTTTTGGGTCTAACGGTGTTTGACTTTTTAACAGCGTTGACCTTGGAAGCGTTGACACACTTATATGCTAAATGTGAAAAGCTACCACAAGTGTAACAGGCTTTTCTAGACATAACTCTAGGTCTAGAAGAGAAGAAGCCTGTTCCATCATTACTAACTTGGCTTTTAGGTGACCTAGTATTCCTATACATTTCTGCATACTTAATGCTAGGTTTTCTAACAGTGTTTGAGCCAAGGTCAACAGTCTTGCCAGTGATTGGGTTTGTTACCTTAATAGGGCTTGACTCATTTGGACTTTCACATAACAAACCACCCTTAACAAACAAGGTAGGGTTGGCTTTATTCCATTCATTCAAGTCAGTCAAGTTTTGTCTATACTCTTCAACTGGGGTAATGACTCTTGGTGGAGGAATAAATTCCTCCTCTTGGAGTTCTGGTAAACCAGTCCAAGATAGGTCCTTTCTTTGGACACCACAGAAGTCCCCAGCTTGTGGTGGAACCACGGTATAGTCTTTCATCCCAATCCCACTCATGTCCTTAGGATCCCTCTGTTTATTAACACATTCTCCTAGGGTGTGTGAGGCCTTATCAAATCTTTGAATTTTAAGGTCAACATTGTCCTTATTCTTGATAGCCTCATCTAACTTAGCCTGTAGTTCACTATTGACCCTTTCCATGATGTTTCTAATATCATTACTAGCTGTTAGTGCAAACATTACGATGTTTAATCAAGATGATCCCTTCATGTTTTGGTGATGACAAACGTATAACTCGCAATACATAATGTAAAATGTGTAAGGTACTCGTAATCACTCAAGCATACTTATGTATACTTCTCTCGACACCTTGAAGATTACATTCGTCATGAAAGACAAGAAGGACACGGGGTTCTCTTATAGAACACGCGGTTCCTTAGTGATATCGAACCGCGGGAAGATATGGAACCGCGGGCAGTCAAGCCGGTTTAGGCTAACTCAAGATTTCTGGAAGCTTCTAGAAGATGGAGGGAAACTAATAAATTCAAAATTCAAATTTTGAATTTGGGCTCCAAGAATAAAAGGTGCATCCTTTTATCCAATGGGTAGTCCACTCTTTTATCGAATGGGTAGTCCACTCTTTTATCCATTGGGTAAAAAGATGCTCTCCAAGGCAAGGTTTAGCTATAAATAGAAGACTCCTCTCTTCCATTTCACTTGCACAAAAAAACACACAAAACCTTCCAACATCCCATTCCTCATCCTCCTCAAGAGCAATGAGAAGAACACTTTCACCCTTGTGAAGTGTTAGTGTCTAGAGTCATAACATGATGAAGATCTCTCTAGATCAAGTCATGATTATTGTCTTCCTACTATGTATATGTAGAAGATCCAAGTTGTGGGTACACTTGGATGTGTTTGTAAGGGTAGAATATCCAAGTGATGGGTATCCTTGGATTAGGTGTTAGTTGTGTAGATCCAAGTCTTGTTAGTACTTGGATATAGTGTTAGAGTTATAGATCTAAGTGTTGTGTGCTTAGATCTATATGGTTTATGTGTTTAGGCCATAAAACAAAAGGTTTGTTATGTTGGGCCATAAAACATAACTAGTGGGTAGATTAGGTTGTATCTTGGTAGTTCTCACTAAACTCTAAAGTGATGTGGTTGTGTCTAGGTAGTTCTCACTAAACTATAAAGTGATGTGGTTGTGTCTTGTGAGTTCTCACTAAACTTTAAAGTGACTAGTAGTTGTGTTGTGTGAAGTTCTCACTTAGCTTCAAAGTGAAGAGTCGTGAAGATTGGTTCTAGCTTTCGATTAGAACTCGACATCTAGCCTTGTGTCGTTAAATGGTGAAGTAGGCAACGTTGTGTAGATTGGTCCTACCTAAGATTAGGACTCGACATCTAGCTTAGTGTCGGAAATGTGTAAGCGACGTTGTGTATGGTTTCTCCACCTTAAGGAGTTTGTTGACTAGTGAAGTAACTCTCGAGTAAGGTGTACTCGAGGAGTGGAGTAGGGCGAAGAGGAGCTTCGTGAACGAACCACTATAAATCATCGTGTCGGTAACTTCCTTTACATTTATGTCTTTACCTTTGTAGATGTATTTATAGTTGCATACTTGTGTTGTGTGTCTTTGTGTGCATCACATAATCTAAACATCTAAGTTGCGGAAAAGCTATGGCTTAGTACGTGTGTGCTTCATGTTTAGATTATGGTCAAGTGTACATCACTTAGTCTAAACATCCTAGTTGCGGAAAAGCTTGTGCTTAGTACGTGTGTGCTTAGTGTTTAGACTATTGCTTGATGTACTCTTGATTTGATGTGCTTGTGTGTTTTCTTACTTGTAGTATTTATCTCTCAATCAAACACATCTCACATCTAGTCAAGATTGATAAGGAATTTGATACAAAGGATTGTTAAGGTTTCAAATTAACAATGTTGCTACGTCCACTGTCGGCGGTTCGTTATTGGACCGGCGGTTCCTTATCAATAAGGAACCGCGGGCAGAGATAAGGAACCGCGGGCAGTGGATTGAGCCGAAATGTTTTGAAAATGAACTAGAAACTATTCAACCCCTCCTTCTAGTTTCTACAATTGGTATCAGAGCAAGGTTACTCAAGATCTTTGAAGTATATTGTACTTTAAAGATTGGATCGATCTTTGCTCTCTTTTTCAAAACAAATGGTTTTTTAAAATGAAAACGGTTTTTAAAAATAGAGACGATCTTTGTATCAAATTGTTCATGAAGAGTGATTACTTATGAAATGTGTTTTGTTGTTTCATTCGTACAAGTTTTGGTGTTAAATAAACTTTGTATAATAGCTTGAATTAAATCTTTTCATGTTTGGAAGTATAAAAATATTTTGTGTCATAATTAACTCTAAAATACGAGTTCTATGTGTCTAAAATGATTTTTTAGAGTCCTAAGTCCTTCCAAAAAGTTACAAAATGATTTTGGCCAAAAACTCATTTTTTGTCCTCTGACCGCGGTTCTTTCGAATGTAATTGATTTGTCCTCTAACTCAGATTTTTGAAAACTTTGAAAAATCATATAAAATCAACTATAAGTCCGTAGAAGTCGTGCCACCAGTCATTTCGAACGTAATTGATTTTTCTTTCAATTAAAAATGCTTCCAAACCTTTATTCAAACTTTAAAATTTGGATGGTTTCTAAGTTCCATACTTTGTCCAAAGGATTGAGCGTCGGTTTGTTGTAAAACTTGTGTTTTACTCTTTTCTATTAAGTTGGACATCTCTTGGTGATATATCTTTGAAAATTGATATATTTACAAAGTGTTAAACTTAATTAAATTTTAAATGGGTCAAAGACTATTTTCAAATGAAATCAAGCTATGAAAACTTTGTTGTATCTAACACTTAAAACGTGGACGAATGGTTTTATGTGTTAAACTAATTGTTAGTGTATGTTTCCTTGTGTGTTATTATTATATGTAGATATTATTAAGTGTTCCTTGCTAGTTGTAGTAGTATTGCTTATATGTCTAGTCTCTTGTGCCTTGCTTGGTATTTGTTAGTATCTAGTTTTTCCTAATTAGGATGTATGCTAGATTTCTTGCATTTTGGTTGCAACATTATTTGTGCATTGCATATAGGATCAACATCTCTAGGTTTATATATGTTATATAAACATCATGTACACCTCGTTATGTTTCTTAACACTCTTAGGTTTGAAAGCTTTGGGAGCTTATCAAATCTATTGATTTGGGTCGTCTTACTCGATCATTGTGTTATTAGTTCAAGTAGATAAATGTCTCACTATAAAACATGAAATACCCTTTGAAAATCTTAGCTATTTTCTCTTAAAAGAGTGTTTGTGGGAATCAAGAAAGATTTTGATTAAATATCAATGCATTATTCAAACTATGATTGGTATCATTATCGAATCTAATTGACATGTTTTTTAGTGTAGACATGAATGTGGTTTATTAATAATATACATCGGATCATAATTCACACTTGTGTTGATGGTGTTATATTGTATCTACTTGTTCAAATTGTTAGACATATTTTGTTTAATAATTACTTATAATGCACAATAGAGTCGGTTTGATAACTTGGATGTTTCATCCGAAATACTCAAGTAATTTACATTGCTATGCAATTTATAAATGTGTCATTTCCGAAAGACCAATCAAGAGTGTTCTAACAATTTGTGTAAACTTGGTTTGTACAATTCAATGTTATTGGCCTCAAGATCTATTAAGGTAATTAACCCTAACTAGACTCTTTTGTCAAGATATGCAATGGTGCATTCTTAACCCTCATTAGGTCATGCATTGTGTCGCCATGCAATTTTCATCCTTGCTAAACTTTATTAGGCAAAAGTTGGAATTACATTTTGTCTAACTTGAGAATGACTACTAGAGAATTTATGCATTAGGATCTTAATTTGACCTAACGGTTGAATTACTTCCACGTGGGAAGTTGAGTTGGTGTATAACTCGTAAAAATGGTCGTGTTTAGCCTTAATTGAGCACCTCTAGTGATAGTCTCATACTCATTCTCTAAATTGGCTAAATCGCTCTTCCTATATATGACTAATGATAGTTTACTTTGATGAACTTTGTATGTCATTAGGAGTCCTTTTCTTTTGTAGCCATTAGGTTTTTCTTAGCTTTCTTCTTACGTGCTAATTGAACCTATGTGTCTTTCCTTTGTGTGTGTTCTAGTTTTTATTGCTCTTAAGCATGACTTTATGATAAGTTAGACTAGAACATTAGGATTTACTTAATTGGAAAATCCTCCTTCACCACCTTAACCAAGCCTCTGTAGGCGGTTCTTTAAATAGACCGCGGCTCCATATCAATATGGAACCGCCGGTGGAGATAAAGAACCGCGGGCAGAAGCTCTCAAATTCAGGTTTTCTGAAACTTTCCAATTGTTCCAACACCCTTTGAATCTTTGTTTTAAACCTTTGATCTCTCCCCAAATATCTTGGGCTTTCCCTTTTTAACCCTTTACTAGTTTGGATCATCCCCTCACCCTTTTAAACCCTCCTTGTTAGCCTTGTTCTTCACACCTCAAACCATTCATCCTCACCCCTTAAACCACCCATTACTACCATGGTTTCTACAAGAACCTTCAATTCATCCAAAACCTCCACTTCAAAGAGGCACCTCAAAATTAAGATTAAGTTACCCAAACTTAACTCTTCACCCTTTCACACACCCAAGAATGAGATTGTTCCAATTCTCATCTCTTCATCACCCTCACCACCTCTTGCTCCATGCAAGACTACCTCAACCCATGGTACCAACCATTCACATGGTTCTACCTCCTCTTCATTCCAATCTAGAATGAATGAGCTAACCTCACCCTTCACTCCAAGTACTCTCTTGGATGTGACTACCCAACCTCAACCCATCCAAAGCATTCCCATTATGAATGACTTTGTTGATACCTTGGTGACTTCACCTTTTACCCCTTCAAACTCACCCACATCACCCATCCAAAGCATTTCCATTGTGAATGACTTTGTTGAACCCTTGGTGACTTCACCTTTCACCCCACCAAATTCCGCCACCACCCTTGTCTTTCATTTAAGCATGTGGATTGCTTATTGCTAAGACATCTAATTTAAGCAAATCTTAGGATTCTAGTGTAACTAAGATTAAAATTATGCTTAAGTTTTAGGCTTTTTTTATATACATCTTTGTATGATCTTTATTCTCTTGTATTTCCTTTCATGTTTTTCAACATGATTTTTCTTTGAGTCTTAGATCTTGTTGTTATTTTGTTTATTTCTTTTCTCTTATTTTGAGTCCTTTCCTTAAACTAATAAGAATTAGGAATCTTCTTGGAGATTTACATTACATGTAGCTTGATTTGTGATATCTAGATAGATGACTTGCTTGTATGCTACTTGCTTACATATCTTCTTGCTTATCCATATGCTATATGCTTAATTGATTAGTTATTGAATGCATGCTTATTATAAAGGTTTTGTCTTTGTCAAGCAATTCCGATATAATATCTCTTAGATGTGTCTAACTCATGCATGTCCTTAAATGCTACGTGCTAACTTGTTTTTCTTAGTCTTCTTTTTTTTAAGTAATCATGTTTCTTGCATGCCATATGTGTTAATTGCGCACCTTCTCTACATTGGTTTATTGTAGACTTCATTAGGTATTGCATGATTTATCCTATGTGCTTACTTGATTATGTGTTTGATTTTGTACTAACTCTTCATGTCTTCTTGAGCTTCTTTTGAGTTTCTTCTCTCATTTTCTTTAGAGATTTCACTATCACCTTCTAAGATATAGTATTCATGAATCAATTTGTGAAGTTATCCTTAACTTCTTTGTTGAGTCTCTATCAATTCATTTTAATCATGCTCTTCTAAGTCGAGTCTCTTTCTTCTAGTCTTTCTAAACTAAGTTGAGTCGAGCCTTACCCTTTCCACATCATGTAATTGTTCTTTGAACATCCACAATGATTGAGAAGAGCTACGAAACTTTGAGCATGTAGTTTATCGTATGCTAAACACCATTTGGTGTCGACATTCATACGCATTTTTGCCTATGTCCTATATCCCAATTTTTTCTTAAAGCGTCGATTTATCCGCTCTTGGTTTTCCTTTATTTTTTTTCGGTAAAAAATGTCTCTAAGTTGAGATATTTTTGTTCCTCTTTTTAAGAGTTGATTGCGGTTAAAATTTACAATTGGTATGGGTGATTCCATCAATTCTAAGTTTTTAACCCCTTGAGATGATATCATTAAATTCTTGCATGTTTCTTTTCTACCTCTACTCCAACAATTTTGAATTGATTTCCTCAAAATCCTCTTCTTGTTTTTTTGAGAGTTGAGGGTTAAATCTTGAATTTTCTTTGGTGATTCCAAAAATTCTAAGCTTTTTACCCTTTGACATATTATCATTACAATTGGGTGATTCCAACAATTGTTAATTGATCTTGTCAAGATCCTCTCTTTTGACTTGTTTTTAGATTGATAGCATCGCGTGCACACTTCTTTCTTCAATGCTTGTCATAGTTTGTGCAACGACTTGTTTATCATCCTCTTTTTTTTCTTTTCATCATAGTCCTTCTTTCTCTCTTTTCGACTATGTGGAATTGTTTTTATTGTCCATGTCATACTCTCTTTAGTTTGATATTTTTGCCAAGATATTAAAGCGGAGTATGTCCTCTCGACAATATATGCTCTTTTTATATATGCTCTTGTCTACTAACCTTGTTTTGTTGGATACTTTTAACCATTTTTTGTAGCTCGTCACTATTCTTGCGTTGTTGGTGCCTCAAGCAAGGGGGAGCTCATATCAAGGGGGAGAATTTTCAAGAGTTCAACTCATTACATTTGCGATCGTTCACTCACTTAAATTGCATTCATTGAACATCTTGCAAGTAATGAATTATGGGATCTTGAAGACATGGAGGTGGTTAACCTATGGTGATTGAAGACTTCACTAGGATGACGCAAGCTCAATATCTTTGGATGATGGGATTACGGTTCGGATTCTCGCCTCTCAACTGAATATCTTTTGGATGCAAGCTATCTCAAAGTTGATTATTCTCTTCTACAAACGACGACTATCTTTGGATGCGTGATCTTCCTCAAATGATATGGATTCTACTCTTCCTCAAATGACGACGACCTTTTTGATTCGACAAAAGGGGGAGAAGGAAGTGTAAACGAGTACGTTTCACATTTTACTATGCGTTACGGTTTACTTGTTTGTCATCATCAAAAAGGGGGAGATTGTTAGTGCAAACATTACGATGTTTAATCAAGATGATCCCTTCATGTTTCGGTGATGACAAACGTATAACTCGTAATACATAATGTAAAATGTGTTAGGTACTCGTAATCACTCAAGAATACTTATGTATACTTCTCTCGACACCTTGAAGATTACATTCGTCATGAAAGACAAGAAGGACGCGCGGTTCTCTTATAGAACACGCGGTTCCTTAGTGATATCGAACCGCGGGCAGTCAAGCCGGTTTAGGCTAACTCAAGATTTCCGGAAGCTTCTAGAAGATGGAGGGAAACTAATAAATTCAAAATTCAAATTTTGAATTTAGGCTCCAAGAATAAAAGGTGCATCCTTTTATCCAATGGGTAGTCCACTCTTTTATCCAATGGGTAGTCCACTCTTTTATCCATTGGGTAAAAAGGTGCTCTCCAAGGCAAGGTTTAGCTATAAATAGAAGACTCCTCTCTTCCATTTCACTTGCACAAAAAACACACAAAACCTTCCAACATCCCATTCCTCATCCTCCTCAAGAGCAATGAGAAGAACACTTTCACCCTTGTGAAGTGTTAGTGTCTAGAGTCATAACATGATGAAGATCTCTCTAGATCAAGTCATGATTATTGTCTTCCTACTATGTATATGTAGAAGATCCAAGTTGTGGGTACACTTGGATGTGTTTTTAAGGTTAGAATATCCAAGTGATGGGTATCCTTGGATTAGGTGTTAGTTGTGTAGATCCAAGTGTTGTTAGTACTTGGATATAGTGTTAGAGTTATAGATCTAAGTGTTGTGTGCTTAGATCTATATGGTTTATGTGTTTAGGCCATAAAACACAAGGTTTGTTATGTTGGGCCATAAAACATAACTAGTGGGTAGATTAGGTTGTGTCTTGGTAGTTCTCACTAAACTCTAAAGTGATGTGGTTGTGTCTAGGTAGTTCTCACTAAACTATAAAGTGATGTGGTTGTGTCTTGTGAGTTCTCACTAAACTTTAAAGTGACTAGTAGTTGTGTTGTGTGAAGTTCTCACTTAGCTTCAAAGTGAAGAGTCGTGATGATTGGTTCTAGCTTTCGACTAGAACTCGACATCTAGCCTTGTGTCGTTAAATGGTGAAGTAGGAAACGTTGTGTGGATTGGTCCTACCTAAGATTAGGACTCGACATCTAGCTTAGTGTCAGAAATGTGTAAGCGACGTTGTGTATGGTTTCTCCACCTTAAGGAGTTTGTTGACTAGTGAAGTAACTCTCGAGTAAGGTGTACTCGAGGAGTGGAGTAGGGCGAAGAGGAGCTTCGTGACCGAATCACTATAAATCATCGTGTCGGTAACGTCCTTTACATTTATGTCTTTACCTTTGTAGATGTATTTATAGTTGCATACTTGTGTTGTGTGTCTTTGTGTGCATCACATAATCTAAACATCTAAGTTGCGGAAAAGCTATGGCTTAGTACGTGTGTGCTTCATGTTTAGATTATGGTCAAGTGTACATCACTTAGTCTAAACATCCTAGTTGCGGAAAAGCTTGTGCTTAGTACGTGTGTGCTTAGTGTTTAGACTATTGCTTGATGTACTCTTGATTTGATGTGCTTGTGTGTTTTCTTACTTGTAGTATTTATCTCTCAATCAAACACATCTCACATCTAGTCAAGATTGATAAGGAATTTGATACAAAGGATTGTTAAGGTTTCAAATTAACAATGTTGCTACGTCCACTGTCGGCGGTTCGTTATTGGACCGGCGGTTCCTTATCAATAAGGAACCGCGGGCAGAGATAAGGAACCGCGGGCAGTGGATTGAGCCGAAATGTTTTGAAAATGAACTAGAAACTATTCAACCCCTCCTTCTAGTTTCTACAATTGGTATCAGAGCAAGGTTACTCAAGATCTTTGAAGTATATTGTACTTTTAAGCTTGGATCGATCTTTGCTCTCTTTTTCAAAACAAATGGTTTTTAAAAATGAAAACGGTTTTTAAAAATAGAGACGATCTTTGTATCAAATTGTTCATGAAGAGTGATTACTTATGAAATGTGTTTTGTTGTTTCATTCGTACAAGTTTTGGTGTTAAATAAACTTTGTATAATAGCTTGAATTAAATCTTTTCATGTTTGGAAGTATAAAAATCTTTTGTGTCATAATTAACTCTAAAATACGAGTTCTATGTGTCTAAAATGATTTTTTAGAGTCCTAAGTACTTCCAAAAAGTTACCAAATGATTTTGGCCAAAAACTCATTTTTTGTCCTCTGACCGCGGTTCTTTCGAACGTAATTGATTTGTCCTCTGACTCAGATTTTTGAAAACTTTGAAAAATCATATAAAATCAACCGTAAGTCCGTAGAAGTCGTGCCACCCGTCATTTCGAACGTAATTGATTTTTATTTCAATTAAAAATGCTTCCAAACCTTTATTCAAACTTTAAAATTTGGATGGTTTCTAAGTTCCATACTTTGTCCAAAGTATTGAGCGTCGGTTTGTCGTAAAACTTGTGTTTTACTCTTTTCTATTAAGTTGGACATCTCTTGGTGATATATCTTTAAAAATTGATATATTTACAAAGTGTTAAACTTAATTAAATTTTAAATAGGTCAAAGACTATTTTCAAATAAAATCAAGCTATGAAAACTTTGTTGTATCTAACACTCAAAACATGGACGAATGGTTTTATGTGTTAAACTAATTGTTTGTGTATGTTTCCTTGTGTGTTATTATTATATGTAGATATTATTAAGTGTTCCTTGCTAGTTGTAGTAGTATTGCTTATATGTCTAGTCTCTTGTGCCTTGCTTGGTATTTGTTAGTATCTAGTTTTTCCTAATTAGGATGTATGCTAGATTTCTTGCATTTTGGTTGCAACATTATTTGTGCATTGCATATAGGATCAACATCTCTAGGTTTATATATGTTATATAAACACCATGTACACCTCGTTATGTTTCTTAACACTCTTAGGTTTGAAAGCTTTGGGAGCTTATAAAATCTATTGATTTGGGTCGTCTTACTCGATCATTGTGTTATTAGTTCAAGTAGATAAATGTCTCACTATAAAACATGAAACACCCTTTGAAAATCTTAGCTATTTTCTCTTAAAAGAGTGTTTGTGGGAATCAAGAAAGATTTTGATTAAATATCAATGCATTATTCAAACTATGATTGGTATCATTATCGAATCTAATTGACATGTTTTTTAGTGTAGACATGAATGTGGTTTATTATTAATATACATCGGATCATAATTCACACTTGTGTTGATGGTGTTATATTGAATCTACTTGTTCAAATTGTTAGACATATTTTGTTTAATAATTACTTATAATGCACAATAGAGTCGGTTTGATAACTTGGATGTTTCATCCGAAATACTCAAGTAATTTACATTGCTATGCAATTTATAAATGTGTCATTTCCGAAAGACCAATCAAGAGTGTTCTAACAATTTGTGTAAACTTGGTTTGTACAATTCAATGTTATTGGCCTCAAGATCTATTAAGGTAATTAACCCTAACTAGACTCTTTTGTCAAGATATGCAATGGTGCATTCTTAACCCTCATTAGGTCATGCATTGTGTCGCCATGCAATTTTCATCCTTGCTAAACTTTATTAGGCAAAAGTTGGAATTACATTTTGTCTAACTTGAGAATGACTACTAGAGAATTTATGCATTAGGATCTTAATTTGACCTAACGGTTGAATTACTTCCACGTGGGAAGTTGAGTTGGTGTATAACTCGTAAAAATGGTCGTGTTTAGCCTTAATTGAGCACCTCTAGTGATAGTCTCATACTCATTCTCTAAACTGGCTAAATGGCTCTTCCTATATATGACTAATGATAGTTTACTTTGATGAACTTTGTATGTCATTAGGAATCCTTTTCTTTTGTAGCCATTAGGTTTTTCTTAGCTTTCTTCTTACGTGCTAATTGAACCTATGTGTCTTTCCTTTGTGTGTGTTCTAGTTTTTATTGCTCTTAAGCATGACTTTATGATAAGTTAGACTAGAACATTAGGATTTACTTAATTGGAAAATCCTCCTTCACCACCTAAACCAAGCCTCACCACCTTAACCAAGCCTCTGTAGGCGGTTCTTTAAATAGACCGCGGCTCCATATCAATATGGAACCGCCGGTGGAGATAAAGAACCGCGGGCAGAAGCTCTCAAATTCGGGTTTTCTGAAACTTCCCAATTGTTCCAACACCCTTTGGAATCTTTGTTTTAAACCTTTGATCTCTCCCAAAATATCTTGGGCTTTCCCTTTTGAACCCTTTACTAGTTTGGATCATCCCCTCACCCTTTTAAACCCTCCTTTTTAGCCTTGTTCTTCACACCTCAAACCATTCATCCTCACCCCTTAAACCACCCATTACTACCATGGTTTCTACAAGAACCTTCAATTCATCCAAAACCTCCACTTCAAAGAGACACCTCAAAATTAAGATTAAGTTACCCAAACTTAACTCTTCACCCTTTCACACACCCAAGAATGAGATTGTTCCAATTCTCATCTCTTCATCACCCTCACCACCTCTTGCTCCATGCAAGACTACCTCAACCCATGGTACCAACCATTCACATGGTTCTACCTCCTCTTCATTCCAATCTAGAATGAATGAGCTAACCTCACCCTTCACTCCAAGTACTCTCTTGGATGTGACTACCCAACCTCAACCCATCCAAAGCATTCCCATTATGAATGACTTTGTTGATACCTTGGTGACTTCACCTTTTACCCCTTCAAACTCACCCACATCACCCATCCAAAGCATTTCCATTGTGAATGATTTTGTTGAACCCTTGGTGACTTCACCTTTCACCCCACCAAATTCCGCCACCACCCTTGTCTTTCATTTAAGCATGTGGATTGCTTATTGCTAAGACATCTAATTTAAGCAAATCTTAGGATTCTAGTGTAACTAAGATTAAAATTATGCTTAAGTTTTAGGCTTTTTTTTATATACATCTTTGTATGATCTTTATTCTCTTATATTTCCTTTCATGTTTTTCAACATGATTTTTCTTTGAGTCTTAGATCTTGTTGTTATTTTGTTTATTTCTTTTCTCTTATTTTGAGTCCTTTTCTTAAACTAATAAGAATTAGGAATCTTCTTGGAGATTTACATTACATGTAGCTTGATTTGTGATATCTAGATAGATGACTTGCTTGTATGCTACTTGCTTATATATCTTCTTGCTTATCCGTATGCTATATGCTTAATTGATTAGTTATTGAATGCATGCTTATTATAAAGGTTTTGTCTTTGTCAAGCAATTCCGATATACTATCTCTTAGATGTGTCTAACTCATGCATGTCCTTAAATGCTACGTGCTAACTTGTTTTTCTTAGTCTTCTTTTTTAAAGTAATCATGTTTCTTGCATGCCATATGTGTTAATTGCGCACCTTCTCTACATTGGTTTATTGTAGACTTCATTAGGCATTGCATGATTTATCCTATGTGCTTACTTGATTATGTGTTTGATTTTGTACTAACTCTTCATGTCTTCTTGAGCTTCTTTTGAGTTTCTTCTCTCATTTTCTTTCGAGATTTCACTATCACCTTCTAAGGTATAGTATTCATGAATCAATTTGTGAAGTTATCCTTAACTTCTTTGTTGAGTCTCTATCAATTCATTTTAATCATGCTCTTCTAAGTCGAGTCTCTTTCTTCTAGTCTTTCTAAACTAAGTTGAGTCGAGCCTTACCCTTTCCTCATCATGTAATTGTTCTTTGAACATCCACAATGATTGAGAAGAGCTACGAAACTTTGAGCATGTAGTTTATCGTATGCTAAACACCATTTGGTGTCGACATTCATACGCATTTTTGCCTATGTCCTATATCCCAATTTTTTCTTAAAGCGTCGATTTATCCGCTCTTGGTTTTCCTTTATTTTTTTGGTCAAAAATGTCTCTAAGTTGAGATATTTTTGTTCCTCTTTTAAGAGTTGATTGCGGTTAAAATTTACAATTGGTATGGGTGATTCCATCAATTCTAAGTTTTTAACCCCTTGAGATGATATCATCAAATTCTTGGATGTTTCTTTTCTACCTCTACTCCAACAATTTTGAATTGATTTCCTCAAAATCCTCTTCTTGTTTTTTTGAGAGTTGAGGGTTAAATCTTGAATTTTCTTGGGTGATTCCAAAAATTCTAAGCTTTTTACCCTTTGACATATTATCATTACAATTGGGTGATTCCAACAATTGTTAATTGATCTTGTCAAGATCCTCTCTTTTGACTTGCTTTTGGATTGATAGCATCGCGTGCACACTTCTTTCTTCAATGCTTGTCATTGTTTGTGCAAACGACTTGTTTATCATCCTCTTTTTTTTTCTTTTCATCATAGTCCTTCTTTCTCTCTTTTCGACTATGTGGAATTGTTTTTATTGTCCATGTCATACTCTCTTTAGTTTGGTATTTTTGCCAAGATATTAAAGCGGAGTATGTCCTCTCGACAATATATGCTCTTTTTATATATGCTCTTGTCTACTAACCTTGTTTTGTAGGATACTTCTAACCATTTTTTGTAGCTCGTCACTATTCTTGCGTTGTTGGTGCCTCAAGCAAGGGGGAGCTCATATCAAGGGGGAGCATTTTCAAGAGTTCAACTCATTACATTTGCGATCGTTCACTCACTTAAATTGCATTCATTGAACATCTTGCAAGTAATGAATTTTGGGATCTTGAAGACATGGAGGTGGTTAACCTATGGTGATTGAAGACTTCACTAGGATGACGCAAGCTCAATATCTTTGGATGATGGGATTACGGTTCGGATTCTCGCCTCTCAACCGAATATCTTTTGGATGCAAGCTATCTCAAAGTTGATTCTTCTCTTCTACAAAAGACGACTATCTTTGGATGCGTGATCTTCCTCAAATGATATGGATTCTACTCTTCCTCAAATGACGACGACCTTTTTGATTCGACAAAAGGGGGAGAAGGAAGTGTAAACGAGTACGTTTCACATTTTACTATGCGTTACGGTTTACTTGTTTGTCATCATCAAAAAGGGGGAGATTGTTAGTGCAAACATTATGATGTTTAATCAAGATGATCCCTTCAGGTTTTGGTGATGACAAACGTATAACTCGCAATACATAATGTAAAATGTGTAAGGTACTCGTAATCACTCAAGCATACTTATGTATACTTCTCTCGACACCTTGAAGATTACATTCGTCATGAAAGACAAGAAGGACGCGCGGTTCTCTTATAGAACACGCGGTTCCTTAGTGATATCGAACCGCGAGAAGATATGGAACCACGGGCAGTCAAGCCGATTTAGGCTAACTCAAGATTTCTGGAAGCTTCTAGAAGATGGAGGGAAACTAATAAATTCAAAATTCAAATTTTGAATTTGGGCTCCAAGAATAAAAGGTGCATCCTTTTATCCAATGGGTAGTCCACTCTTTTATCCAATGGGTAGTCCACTCTTTTATCCATTGGGTAAAAAGGTGCTCTCCAAGGAAAGGTTTAGCTATAAATAGAAGACTCCTCTCTTCCATTTCACTTGCACAAAAAACACACAAAACCTTCCAACATCCCATTCCTCATCCTCCTCAAGAGAAATGAGAAGAACACTTTCACCCTTGTGAAGTGTTAGTGTCTAGAGTCATAACATGATGAAGATCTCTCTAGATCAAGTCATGATTATTGTCTTCCTACTATGTATATGTAGAAGATCCAAGTTGTGGGTACACTTGGATGTGTTTGTAAGGGTAGAATATCCAAGTGATGGGTATCCTTGGATTAGGTGTTAGTTGTGTAGATCCAAGTCTTGTTAGTACTTGGATATAGTGTTAGAGTTATAGATCTAAGTGTTGTGTGCTTAGATCTATATGGTTTATGTGTTTAGGCCATAAAACACAAGGTTTGTTATGTTGGGCCATAAAACATAACTAGTGGGTAGATTAGGTTGTGTCTTGGTAGTTCTCACTAAACTCTAAAGTGATGTGGTTGTGTCTAGGTAGTTCTCACTAAACTATAAAGTGATGTGGTTGTGTCTTGTGAGTTCTCACTAAACTTTAAAGTGACTAGTAGTTGTGTTGTGTGAAGTTCTCACTTAGCTTCAAAGTGAAGAGTCATGAAGATTGGTTCTAGCTTTCGATTAGAACTCGACATCTAGCCTTGTGTCGTTAAATGGTGAAGTAGGCAACGTTGTGTAGATTGGTCCTACCTAAGATTAGGACTCGACATCTAGCTTAGTGTCGGAAATGTGTAAGCGACGTTGTGTATGGTTTCTCCACCTTAAGGAGTTTGTTGACTAGTGAAGTAACTCTCGAGTAAGGTGTACTCGAGGAGTGGAGTAGGGCGAAGAGGAGCTTCGTGACCGAACCACTATAAATCATCGTGTCGGTAACTTCCTTTACATTTATGTCTTTACCTTTGTAGATGTATTTATAGTTGCATACTTGTGTTGTGTGTCTTTGTGTGCATCACATAATCTAAACATCTAAGTTACGGAAAAGCTATGGCTTAGTACGTGTGTGCTTCATGTTTAGATTATGGTCAAGTGTACATCACTTAGTCTAAACATCCTAGTTGCGGAAAAGCTTGTGCTTAGTACGTGTGTGCTTAGTGTTTAGACTATTGCTTGATGTACTCTTGATTTGATGTGCTTGTGTGTTTTCTTACTTGTAGTATTTATCTCTCAATCAAAGACATCTCACATCTAGTCAAGATTGATAAGGAATTTGATACAAAGGATTGTTAAGGTTTCAAATTAACAATGTTGCTACGTCCACTATCGGCGGTTCGTTATTGGACCGGCGGTTCCTTATCAATAAGGAACCGCGGGCAGAGATAAGGAACCGCGGGCAGTGGATTGAGCCGAAATGTTTTGAAAATGAACTAGAAACTATTCAACCCCCCTTCTAGTTTCTACACTAGCATTTAACTCATGTTTTAAGATATTTATTTTATCTTTTAGGTCAAATTCCATTTTCTTGTACTCAGAAACTGTCTTTTCAGTTTGACTGAGAGCAATTTGATAGTTAGACAATTTGCATCTCTCAGTACTCACATCACTTAACAATCTTGAAACCTCTTTGTTAAGTTTTTCAGTATTTAACCTACAACCCTTACTACAAAAAGCATCATCGTATACCTCATTATCTGATGAAGAGGAGGAGTGTGTCATGAGAGCATATTGAACATGCTCTTCTTCTTCTATCTCAGCAACCAAAGCTTTCTCCTCTTCCCCATCCTTAGCCAAATAGCTCCAGTCCCATCCAATACCATCAATTTCTTGAACTGCTACCATGGCCTTAGGATCCTGAGCCTTAACAATTTGGCTTGAGGGTTTGCCAGCATCAGATCTTCTTGGAGATCTGCATTCCCTCATGAAGTGCCCCATGCGATGACAATTGTAGCACTCAACCTTGGATTTGTCAAATCCAGCAGTGTCCTTGCATTAAAGGTCATCTTCTTCTTAAACCTCCTATTCCACCTGTTTGCTCTTATACTAGCAAGAGCCATGTTCCACTTAATATCCATCTCCTCCAAGTTCTCATCACTTATTTGCTCAAGGTCCTCATATGTAATCACTGAACCATTGGGCAAAGAAGAAATGTAAGCACACACAGTATCCAGATCCAAACCAGCAGGCTTAACTCTTGGTGAGTCACTTTTGTATGTGTCAGCGTCTGAATGTGAGGCGTTGACAGGGTATGTTCCAGCGTTGACACATGTTGATCCAGTAAATGGGTGCATGTAAGATTCCTTCTGATCAAATTGGCCTTCACTATGTGAGAAGAAGGCCATGTTGCTATTGGTAGACTTACTTCCATGCTCCAAAAGAGTTTCATTCTCCAACAGCCTCAGTTTGTTGTAGATATCATCAAAAGTAGAAATTTTGTGAGTGTTATTGGCAATAATAGATCTTGCCTCAATCTTCCACGCATCACCAAGGCTTTTAAGAAAAGTGGCAATAATGTCAACATCACCAACTTGTGTCCCCATGAAGGACAACTTGCTTGTAATGTCAAGCAGTCTGCTTCTCACACTGCTAAGCTTCTCATTAGGTTGAGCCTTGAAAACAGCATACTCATGCATGAGTTTCTTCTTCTTCTATTCCTTAGTATCATCATTGCCACCATATGAAACTTCAAGAGCTGCCCAAAGGTCTTTTGCATATTCATAACCTCTGTATTTATACTGGTTCTCTTGTCCCAAAGAGAGTTTCAGAATGTTTAGGGTTTTCATATCAACCCTTTTCTTTGCTATGTCTTCAGCAGACACAGCCCTACCATCATCAGGTTTTTCTTTCTTATCTACTTCTGGACATCCAGCAACAACAGTTCTTGCAGCAATGGCATTAGCAATCTTTTCATCTTTATTGAATGTGTTTCCATATTCAATAATCTCCCAGAGAGTATAGTCATAGATCCCTAGATATTGCTCAAAGTTGAACTTCCATAGCTCAAAGTTGTTTGCATCAAGCATGGGAATCTTGATGCTAGGGTTTGAAGAGGTAGGGTTTACTTCTGGATTGGACATGATGTTTTTAGGGTTTTGTGAAAATTAGGGTTTTGGTGATTTTAGGGTTCTTGTGTTTTTTAAGATCAAAAGTTTCTCAACAAGCTCTGATACCACTTGTTGATCCCAAACTTAGATCGATTTAGCTTTGTGTATACGAGATTAGATCAAGTTATACGTAGAGAAACTTTGTTTATGTATAAAGTAATCTAAGTGTTATGCGGAATTAACACTTAAACAAGAACACATAAAGATGTAAAAAAACTTTCACTTGATTTAATATAACGAACTTGCTTACAATGAAAGTGTTTAACGTATGAAAAACTTATATTGAACAATAACCTAAAGGTCTTCTTTTATAGACATAAGAAGCCTTGTACACGAGTCTATATATCAACTATTCTAGGTAAAGATAATTATAGAAAATACAATGTTGAACTTATCTTTACTAGAAACAAACTAGAAACAATATACGCGTAGACTAAATCTTTCCATCAGTGCTTGTCTTCAACCTATCAACGCTTGACTTCTTCTTGTCAACACTTGATCTGTCAGCGTTTGTTTTCTTCCTATCAACGCTTGTTTTCCTCTTGTCAGCGCTCAAGTGGACTGGCTATATTTTATTCCCAACATGTTTCAGTCCATATTTTGTTCTATCTCATGATTTAAGTTCACGCTCGCGTTCATGACATTGTTCACGTTCAGGTTCGTGTTCTATCTCACGATACACGTTTCACATCTTGTTACTGAATATGGTTACAGAAAGCTTGGGAAACCAGACTCAAGTTTAGCACAACTTTTCCATCCCCAGACAGACATTTTACGTCACGTTTCACGACTCATCTCGTAGTGTTTGGCATTCCCTTCTCAGTCAGCATACATTCACGATATGTTCATGTATCACGTTCACAACATACTCCATGCACCGCGTTCACCTTATGATCGCAAATCACGTTCACAATTTCTCACGTATCACATTCACAATTGTTCACGTATTACGTTCTAGTATGTCTTTAGTATATTTGCTCAGAGATATAAGTGTCGTTCTTTTCATGTTAATTTGTACCGTATCGTTTCATGTATCCTACACGTTATATCCTATCCATTCGATCAGGTTCAGGAAAATCCATCTTAAGTTAAAGAACCCAAAACTTTTCAGTATCGTTAAGACATGGTCATGAAAACCAAGGTCTTTCGCTTGGTCAAGATCCTTTGGAGGAACCATCCCGAGCGGGAAGCCACTTGGGAAACAGAGGAGTCTATTTGGATCCTTATCCTTATTCTTTCCTATAATCCAAGCATAATATATTTCCAGCCACGTCACGTTCCATGTCCCCTTCAATCATGTCACGTTCCATGTTATCTTCAGTCATGTCACGTACCATGTTCTCTTCAGTCATGGCACATTCCATGTCCTCTTCAGTCATGTCACGTCCATGTTCTTCTAGCAACATCATGTTTCTAATTCGAGGACGAATGATCCTTTTTAGAGGGGAAGAATTGTAAAATCGCAGCAATATTATGTTTCTAATTCGAGGACGAATTACTCTTTTAGTGGGGAAGAGTTGTAAAACCCACATGAAAACCCCATGAAATATAAATTACAAAAAACATCAAATTAATTAAAACGTTTAATTAATTAAATTACGACACGCATTCAAGGATATTTTATGTACACGAAAGCAATTACGTTTAATAAATGTATCATGACACGATATATCACGAACCAAGTCACGAAAATTAATAAACACGGAAAAATGAAACAAGTATATACAAAGGGGCTTTTGGATCGTCTATTTAAGAAAGAAAAGAAAAATGGCTTTTAAGCCCAGCCCATGTTGAGAACTAAACAACCAGGGAGTAAACTTTACTTTCATTTTATAAAAACAAAGAAAAAAGAAACCTAGGGTTCCTAGTGTGTGTAGCCGCCGGCAGCAACAAAGGAAAAGGGGGAGAAAACAAATCGTTTTGTTGGTTTGATTCGGGATGTGTTCGTGTTTGTGCTTTCATAAATCAATTACAATTGGTAATTATGATTTCTTATCTTTTATTTTAGTTAATCACGAATTCAATTAATGTAATAACAAGAACACATGATTTCGTATAATTAAGCATGTTAATGATCAAGATTGGTTCGGGTGTATCAAGGGAACCGAGAGTCCAAGACTCTCGATGGAAATAACCAACAGCCGGGGGCTGTTTGGTCTTGGTCAGCCGTAACACACAGCCCCATCAAGGGCTCGGGATGGTTTGTTTTCCAGTTTAGCGACGGAATCAGCGACAGAAAATTCTGTCGCAGATTCCCAGAGTCAAATTCGCGACAAAACAACGACAGCACATCGACAGAAATTTATGTCGCTAATCAGGCTGTGGTGATGTTTGGTGTTTGGTTTGATTTGTTTAAGTGGATTGGGTGTCTGTGGCTCGGGTTAAGGGCTTGGTACACAAGGAGTATTTTGGCTATACCATTTTATTAGTTTATTTAATTTAATTACATGTCTTATTAATTAAATAAACCATGACTTAGGATATAATTATTAAATATAATAATTTACGAATTTTGCCTAAGTATCTATTTACATGTTAGATATGACTTAATTAAATTAATACCATATTTTAATTTAATTAAAAAATGATCAAGCTAATGTAAAGTTTTACTATATAAAATCAAGCTTTATTATTAATTATTAATCCTTAGTAAACCATGCATCATATTATTAATTAATAATTTTCATATTAAGCCTAAAGTATTTTTTTAATAAACTTTACGATTATGACATCATGACTTGTAAATTATGATTATTAAGCTCTAACTTATACTTTGGACTTATTAAATAAGCTTATAATTATTTAAGGAAACTTTCTATTTTTGGGAACTTACTCTTTATGGAAACCTGCTGTTTTTAGAAAGTTACCTATTATGATACAACAAGTATAATAACACATGAATACATGAAATACAGTAATCAGGATACATGGAAACCATGAATATTTATAAGATAATACATAAAACAGTAAAACATGATAAGAACATGTAAAACAGGCTAAGAACACTCAGAACCAGTAAAGTATATAGTAATCAGACAACTCATTCACGTCCCTTATTTTTGTAGTATCCGTGAAGATGGAGTAGATCCTTCAGCTTTCATTCTCATTTCATTGCTAGACACAAGGTATGGATATTTCGTCCTTCAGTATGGACTTTCCTTTCTATGCATGATTTGGATTCCCCGTTTGCAGCCATCTGTTTTCCCCCTAGTTAAATGTTATAAAACTTTACATGATTTGCCATGATTACCATGTTTATTTGCCTGAGCTTTATATACACGCATGACCAGTTTCACCTAGTTACGGAGGTACCGTAACCATGAAACTTGAGGCACCGGTGTCATGACTCCTCTGCGAGGGAGTGATTTCTCGTGGCGTCCCTTTCAGTTTCAGTTGGCCATTTATCAGTATTTTTATCAGTGGGCGTATGAGTGCATCCTAGTTTATCAGTTTATGAGTTTACATCTTATCAGGTGAATATAGTGTATGCTCTACATCATTCACATTGGAGCTGATCCCTCCATCCAAATTATTTTTTAGAGGTCAACCCTCTAACATCATGACAAGGCGACCCCTCTATGTATTTTATGCACACGTTGTTATATTACATGACATATATAAGCTCTTGGCACTTAAAATACAGTAAATGCATGTTTTCAGCTTTATAAATTGTCAGTTCAGTTTTACAAGTTAGAAACCAGGTTTTCCAGGACTTACACTGTTTTCTGCTGCATGTTACTTATCGGTCTTTCAGCTTCTGTAATTTTATCTATTCAGCTTAGTATACCAGATCTTTTGATTATATTCCAGATATTCTTATCATGTCATTATATCCGTTCACTGAGCGTATTGCTCAGCCGTATTTTCTTTCCATGACTCATACGGTAGGTACCCAAGGACGGACTTGAGCATTTAGCGGACGTGCATAGGATGGGAGCTACCTTATACTTCTATTCTTTTTGCATTTCATTTACTTTATGCATATTTTTGGGTTTATGTTTGGGAGCAGATGTTTGATTTCAGTTTTCCTTTATGGTCATGTATGTTTTTAAATATATATTACCTTGCATGCTTTGATGACACGCCATAATTATCATGTAACGGTCTACTTATCTAAGTGGGGTGTTACAACCACTGTTGAGAGTAGTTTCTGTATTGAGTTTCTTCTTCTTCTCTTCCTTAGTATCATCATTGCCACCATATAAAACTTCAAGAGCTGCCCAAAGGTCTTTTGCATATTCATAACCTCTTTATTTATACTGGTTCTCTTGTCCCAAAGAGAGTTTCAGAATGTTTAGGGTTTTCATATCAACCCTTTTCTTTGTTATGTCTTCAGCAGACACAGCCCTACCATCATCAGGTTTTTCTTTCTTATCTGCTTCTAGACATCCAGCAACAGTAGTTCTTGCAGCAATGGCATTAGCAATCTTTTCAGCTTTATTGAATGTGTTTCCATATTCAATAATCTCCTAGAGAGTATAGTCATAGATCCCCAGATATTGCTCAAAGTTGAACTTCCATAGCTCAAAGTTATTTGCATCAAGCATGGGAATCTTGATGCTAGGGTTTGAAGAGGTAGGGTTTACTTCTGGATTGGACATGATGTTTTTAGGGTTTTGTGAAAATTAGGGTTTTGGTGATTTTAGGGTTCTTGTGTTCTTTAAGATCAAAAGTTTCTCAACAAGCTCTGATACCACTTGTTGATCCCAAACTTAGATCGATTTAGCTTTGTGTATACGAGATTAGATCAAGTTATACACGTAGAGAAACTTTGTTTATGTATAAAGTAATCTAAGTGTTATGCGGAATTAACACTTAAACAAGAGCACATGAAGATGTAAAAAAACTTTAACTTGATTGAATATAACGAACTTGCTTACAATGAAAGTGTTTAACGTATGAAAAACTTATATTGAACAATAACCTAAAGGTCTTCTTTTATAGACATAAGAAGCCTTGTACACGAGTCTATGTATCAACTATTCAAGGTAAAGATAATTATAGAAAATACAATGTTGAACTTATCTTTACTAGAAACAAACTAGAAACAATATACGCGTAGACTAAATCTTTCCATCAGTGCTTGTCTTCAACCTATCAACGCTTGACTTCTTCTTGTCAACGCTTGATCTGTCAGCGTTTGTTTTCTTCCTATCAACGCTTGTTTTCCTCTTGTCAGCGCTCAAGTGGACTGGATATATTTTATTCCCAACATGTTTCAGTCCATATTTTGTTCTATCTCATGATTTAAGTTCACGCTCGCGTTCATGACATTGTTCACGTTCAGGTTCGTGTTCTATCTCATGATACACGTTTCACATCTTGTTACTGAATATGGTTACAGAAAGCTTGGGAAACCAGACTCAAGTTAAGCACAACTTTTCCATCCCCAGACAGACATTTTACGTCACGTTTCACGACTCATCACGTAGTGTTTGGCATTCCCTTCTCAGTCAGCATACATTTACGATATGTTCATGTATCACGTTCACGACATACTCCATGCACCGCATTCACCTTATGATCGCAAATCACGTTCACAATTTCTCACGTATCACATTCACAATTGTTCACGTATTACGTTCTAGTATGTCTTTAGTATATTTGCTCAGAGATATAAGTGTCGTTCTTTTCATGTTAATTTGTACCGTATCGTTTCATGTATCCTACACGTTATATCCTATCCATTCGATCAGGTTCAGGAAAATCCATCTTAAGTTAAAGAACCCAAAACTTTTCAGTATCGTTAAGACATGGTTATGAAAACCAAGGTCTTTCGCTTGGTCAAGATCCTTTGGAGGAACCATCCCGAGCGGGAAGCCACTTGGGAAACAGAGGAGTCTATTTGGATCCTTATCCTCATTCTTTCCTATAATCCAAGCATAATATATTTCCAGCCACGTCACGTTCCATGTCCCCTTCAATCATGTCACGTTCCATGTTATCTTCAGTCATGTCACGTACCATGTTCTCTTCAGTCATGGCACATTCCATGTCCTCTTCAGTCATGTCACGTCCATGTTCTTCTAGCAACATCATGTTTCTAATTCGAGGACGAATGATCCTTTTTAGAGAGGAAGAATTGTAAAACCGTAGCAATATTATGTTTATAATTTGAGGACGAATTACTCTTTTAGTGGGGAAGAGCTGTAAAACCCACATGAAAACCCCATGAAATATAAATTACAAAAAACATCAAATTAATTAAAACGTTTAATTAATTAAATTACGACACGCATTCAAGGATATTTTATGTACACGAAAGCAATTACGTTTAATAAATGTATCATGACACGATATATCACGAACCAAGTCACGAAAATTAATAAACACGGAAAAATGAAACAAGTATATACAAAGGGGCTTTTGGATCGTCTATTTAAGAAAGAAAAGAAAAATGGCTTTTAAGCCCAGCCCATGTTGAGAACTAAACAACCAGGGAGTAAAATTTACTTTCATTTTATCAAAACAAAGAAAAAAGAAACCTAGGGTTCCTAGTGTGTGTAGCCGCCGGCAGCAACAAAGGAAAAGGGGGAGAAAACAAATCGTTTTGTTGGTTTGATTCGGGATGTGTTCGTGTTTGTGCTTTCATAAATCAATTACAATTGGTAATTATGATTTCTTATCTTTTATTTTAGTTAATCACGAATTCAATTAATGTAATAACAAGAACACATGAT